>JAJAGP010002729.1:0-100803 GCA_025084515.1 Ancistrus triradiatus
GGAGTGGCTGGAGCAGGCTGGGAGAGTAGGAGTGGCTGGGAGTGGCAAGGAGAGAGTGGGAGTGGCTGGGGAGTGGCTGGGGGAGGCTCGGAGTCAGTGGGAGTGGCTGGGAGAGAGTGGGAGTGACTGGGGAGGCTGGGAGAGAGTGGGAGTGGCTAGGAGAGAGTGGGAGTGGCTAGGAGAGAGTAGGAATGACTGGTAGTGGCTAGGAGAGAGTAGGAGTGGCTGGTAGTGGCTGGTAGTGGCTGGTAGTGGCTGGTAGTGGCTGGTAGTGGCTGGTAGTGGCTGGTAGTGGCTAGGAGAGAGTAGGAGTGGCTGGAGGAGGCTGGGAGAGAGTGGAAAAGAGTAGGAGAGAGGGTATACGTGGATCAGACACAGCAGTGCTGCTGGAGGTCTTGCCTCATTGCTGGACTTAGAATAGTTAACTGCCCAAAAATATCCAGCCTATAGCATACTGTTGGCAGCGTCCTGTGACCCCTCTGATGGACTAGATGGTGACTAACAGAAACTTTTGCAGCAACAAATGAGCTACTGTCTCTGATTTTACATGATAGAGATGGAGCAAGAAGGAAGGAGCATCTAACAGAGTGCAGAGTGGGTGGTGTGCAGTACCTCTAAAACGGTCTCGGTGTGTACTGATATGCATGTGTTTTAATGTGTTTCCATGGATGACAGTGATCCAAAAGCAGCTCAGCATGCTAAAGCACGGAGATTCTGGCGTCAGCCTCTTCCTGGGTCTGAACGGGACCGACGAGGAGCTGGGCCTCAAAGCCGACAACTACTGGATCTACTCCGAGAACAACCTGGACGAGCTGTGAGTGACTGAACGCATGTATTTTTGTTTCCATACAGTGAGGGGCCAAACATCTGAGACTAGTAGTGAAAATGATTTTGTATTGGTGTTAAATGTAATACATTATTACAAATCATACAGTCAGTATATCCATATGAGTGACAAGTTTAATCTTTAAAAAAAGCACATACATTTAAGAATGGAGTAGTATTTGGTATGTTCCCCCTTGTGATGGACTGGTACCCTGTCCATGCGGCACCTCTGCCTGTGCCCAGTGAGTTCCGGATCAGGTTTCAAAGAGTCTCTGGAACCCTGACCAAAAGTTCGGGATGCGAGTTTCCAAATGTGAGTTTCCTCTGAGTTTAGCGTTTGCTAGTTGATGTGTAATGTTCTTTGCTTTTCTCATCAGGCTGGAGGACTACAGGAAAGGTGATAGGGACGAGTCAGTAAAGAACATACCTCTTCTATTTGTTGCCTGTCCATCTGCCAAAGACCCCACATGGAAGCTGAGAAAGCCAGGTAAAGATCTAGAACAGTGGTTCATAATGTGGGGGGGTGCTCCCCCTAAGGCGTTCGGAGGTATTGCAGGAGGGGGCAGCAAAGCAAATGAATGAGGCGTGTTTGAGCACTCCTATGTGGCCTATTCACATTTTGATTTTGACATGATTTTTTTTCGCAATAAAAAATACCGGATTTTTAACGTAGTGGGACCTTCATACCACGTTTTTTGTCGAAACACTGAAAACTCCCTGTCCGCTTTTGATTTCTTTAATTTCCCTTTTCTTAATGTGTCACAGAGATTTCGCCATCTTTTTCTTTAATATCCATGTTTTTATATTCAGTGTGTTGCTCTTGTGCTGTGCTACTGGCAGGATGAGCTGTTCTGCCTGACAACGGAGCTCTGATTGGTCGGCCTGATTTTAACGCATCCGAACAATGCAATTAGAACAGAGTCTGATTTTTAAAAAATTTTTTGCACAACGTTGCAGTTAGTCAGTTTTCGGACTCGGTGTGAAGGACGGCATTTTTTCCGTCCATAAAAATCAGACTCGGTGTAAGAATTAATTTATTCAATAACTATGTCATTTTGAAGATGATTTCCTGCTAAGTTGAATCAAAAGATGCATTTTGGCTAAGGGTGCCCAAACTTTGGTGGGTGATCTCTTTTAAATGTTGAATTTTGACTCCAGGTAAGTCCACCATGACTGTGGTGACCTTTGCTCCCTACTCATGGTTCGAGGAATGGAAGGATGACCGAGTGAAAAACAGAGGGGCTGATTATAAGGACCTGAAAGAGACCATCATCAAGTCAGTTGTGGAAGTACTAACTCAGATATTTCCCAAGATCAAGGACCAGGTGTGAACTGCTATTTTGTTATTTATTATTATTATTATTATTATTATTATTACAGGTATGTTTATCAGCCTTCCGCGAGGTAAAATAGTTCCATTCTATCGTTCCCCCGCGGCTAAACCCTTCAGTCATTAAAGTCGAGGAACAGAATGACCAATAACTTTATTACACAGACAATAAACACAAATATATTGATTGGTAAGTTTGAATTGATTAAAAAGAAAGTTTATTTACATTCAGCAAATAAAATGGGTGGGGTTTATAAGGCAGGCTGTTCCTAAGATCCAATATTCTACTGACTGAAGCAGATCGGAGTGAGATCCCGGTGTTCTAACCAAAGTCTAGGACCCCGTTTGATTAGCGATTATAAATGTAAATGTAAAATGTAAATATAAACCCAGAGCATCAGCAGCTTCTCTGGGTTAGAGCTGGTCTTACAGATAACAGACCTGTCAGAGGAATGAAGCTCCGATCAGCCGCCGATGGGGTTTAATGAAAGAGCCGAGTTTAACTCCAGCAAACGACGTCTTTGAAGCTGATCAGCATTTCTGTTGATGGGACTGAAACTGATCTTCAGTCTCGTTGCTCTTCAGTCGATTTGGGAATCCATTAAGAGCCGGGACGTTTTGATTTGGTTTGGCTTTTCCAGAGCTTCCACATCCTAAAGGTGATAAACCTTTGGCTCAGGTTGGTCATTGATAGCTTCATCTTCCAAATTCATATCGTTTTCAAAACCAATTATAGCTTCCATTTTGGCAGTGTTCTACTCATTATAACTTGGCTGCTTTTTAGGGCGGGTGTCGTTGCTAGCTTATGTGTGTATGCCGTGGAGAAATACTTAGAGCGCCGGCAATAATGGCACGACCGGAGCATCTCTCAGCCAATCAGATTGTGGGGTCGGAACTAACTGTGGTTTATTATTAATGTTCTATTCTAAAACGAAAATAGAACATTACCCTTTTTTTTTATACCTTTCAAGACTTCAATTCTTGTTTTTGTCAGCAGGGGTCCTACGTTTTGGCTCGTCTTAGTTTTCTGTCATTCAGACATGAATTAGATGTATACAGGGCAGTAGTAGTCGTAATAGAATTGATTATTTTTGGTTAATTCTCTCGTTTTCTTTGCAGATTGAGTACGTGGATGCAGGAACCCCGATTACTAATCAGCACTACATAGCGGCTCCTAAAGGCGAGATCTATGGGGCGGACCACGGCATCGCTCGCTTCACTGCAGACGTCTGCGCCACCATCAGACCTCAAACGCCCATCAAAAACCTCTTTCTCACAGGTGTGTGGAAAAAATGGGAATCTAAGAAATATAAAGCAAATGGCACGCAGTGTTAGATGGTGAGAATGGGTACTGCAGCAGACGGTAAGGTACAGGACTATTAACCAGAAGGCTGAGGGTTCGAATCCAAGCACTGCTAAGCTGCCTGTGTTGTACTTTGAGGTTGTATCAGTTGTTTGTTGCTTTGGATGAGAGCTTAAAATTCCAATTTGTCCAAAGTTGGAATCGAATTTCCCCATAAGTAGTAACGTAAATAGGATTTACCCCATTCATGACCCCCAAGTGATTGTTTTTTATATCTATATCCATATGTAATTAAGGATTAAAAGCATGAATATAGTAAAGGAATGTAATACAATTATAATAATCAATAAATACATGAAATAATTGAAATATAAAGACATGAAATACGTGAAAATAAACTGTAACCTTATAGCCACTGAGGCAAACGCAGGCAAAAGTGATTTATTTAGAACGCCGATGTTCGAAGTCAGGATTTTTTGTTCACATTTGGGGGCAAGAGAAATTTAAATGGACCGTTTGATGTCCGGTTCCACTGTTACTGTAAATGACTTCACATATTCATAATTTCTCTATTCAAGTCCTTACACTGTGCCTGTACCTGAACCCTGGATTTAGCTCTGAGTGCGCTGGAACCACATTTGCTTACTTTGTGTGTTTGTCTTTCAGGTCAAGACGTGTTTTTGTGCGGGTTTGGCGGGGCGATCACAGGCGCTATGGTCTGTGGGTCTGCTGTTCTGGACCGCAATCTTTATCTGGACCTCGCAATGCTCAGGAGACGCAAGAGTGCTAAGGCCAAGAAAGTCCAGTAATCACAGATGAACCTGTAAAGCCTTATCCTGAACAGTTCGACTAATGCCTTAAAAAATAACAGAATTTACTATGTTCATAGCCCAAGCACTGGATGTACAATTAGAGGTGTGTACTATTTAACGTCCGTTATCTTTATGTTCCGTGACCGGACATGACCATAGTCACACAGTAGTTTAGATAATTTGCACATAGTGTTTTAATTTAAATGATAATATTAATTTAAACACATTATGAACGCTTTTAGTACTGTACTGTACAATACAGTAATTCTTATCTTCATCTTTTATAACATTTTACCGAAAATGGAAACGAAAGGAACGTCAGTCTTCTGCCTTGAAGACTGCGATTCTCTTTTCTGTCAGCAGGGGTCGCATGGGTGAACTCTTACACGCTTTCTGTAATGGAGACGTGAAAGTTCGTTTTAAATGAACCAAACCTAGTCCATGTAAAGTGAACCTGAAAGCGAAACAACTGCGTCTGATCTCCGTTCCTTTCGTGTTCACACTGTAAGCGAACTTTAAAGAGGACTGGTCCTCTCTAGCACTGATGAGATCTCGGACCACTTGCTGTTCACATCTCAACTTCTGTTTAACATTGAATCATGCATTAATATATTCATGCTGCTGTTTTAAAGCAAAGGAGAAGACAGAACTATAATGTGACATACCATAACTGAAGAAAAAGCAGGGACAAGCATGAAGGACAGTTACACCTTCCATAAAGTTGTTGTTGAACATCAGAACCATGTGATGCCCACATGACTCACTGGAAACATGCCTAATAATTTTTATACTGAAATGCAATCAACATCATCCTATGGCCTAATTGCTACTTATTTTCAATGTCATCCCCTAAAACATGTATGGTGTTGACGATAGAACTGACTGCTGCTGCTTTGGTGATTATTGAAGACTAACTCCATTTGTGATCTAGTAATTGAACTTGAATGTTTATGTTTAAGTTTGCAATGATTTTGTGGTGTTTGAAGTATGAATTGTCAGTGCATGGAATTATTGTTCCGTGACTTTGCCTAGTTAACTAAGAATAAAACCCTGAAATGGATTCTTCATGAATGTGGTATTTATTCATTCTACTGAAAGCATGTAGAAGATATACTTACCAATTTTTACTGCGACCCCAAATCAGAAAATGTTAGGACTGAAATTTGTAATTTGTAGCCTAGTGGTTAAGGTGCTGGACTCTGGACCAGAAGGTCAAGGGTTCAAATCCCACCTCTGCCAAGTTGCCACTGTTGGGTCCTTGAGCAAGACCCTTAACAATTTGCAAACAATTGCTTGGATTGTATAAATTGTAAGTTGCTCTGGGTAAGGCTGTCTGCTAAAATGCTGTAAATGTAAACATTTCAATCATTTTCTCACACATTTGTTGTCAAACTGCAGATCCTCTGCCCATCTTTTGTGTACTGCTGTTGTACCAAATCAAAATGATATTCACCTGTTTGAAATCACATTTTATATATATATATTTTTTTTCTAAACCTAAATTGCTCTTGTTTTGGGTTAATTATGTCTGAAATGAAATAAAAGTCAAAGTAAATATAATTAACACTGGGTCTTTTCATTTGCATTTTACTTACTGTCCCAACTTTTTCTGATTTGGGGTTCCAGATACACCTATTTGTTTCCATGGGGGGCCATTAGAGAACTATTAAAGGTTTTTGTAGCTGGACATATTTCAACTAGGTGATTGAAGTGCCTAGCTACTAAATAGGAGATTGTGGGTTCAAATCCCAGTGGCGCCTTTGGAAACTAGCTTTTCTTTTAGTGGGCTGTGGCAGCCCAGTGATTAAGGTGCTGGACTATGGACCAGAAGGTCCAGGGTTCAAATTCCACCTCTGCCAAGCTGCTGTGGTTGGGACCTTGAGCAAGGCCCCTACCTGACAATTGCTTGGCCTGGAAGATTGTATCAATTGTAAGTGGCTCAGGAAAAGGGTGTTTGCTAAATGACTAAATGTAAATATTAGTGTATTAGATCACTGCGCAACCTGAGTGCCTATAAGCAAAAATATTCATTTTAAGAGTTCAATAATAAAGAAAAATCTGTGAGGAGAGAGAGAGAGAGAGATCATGCTAACAGCAGGGGGCACACATTTCAACCCTTTCACACTCGTCGAATTCCTCATAATTGAAACTTATAAGAAGAATTTTATCTGGCAACCCTCCGGATTTGATCTGTGAGGCGACAGACGAGTGGTTGCTGCTGGTTATTATTACCGATTTTTAATAAAATTAGTATTTATTCTACTTTTGTTTACCGTAATTAAGAGGTATGAGCTTTAAGTTTTATATGAACATTTGGTTAATGGAAAAATATATTTAAATAAAATTAAAGTATTTTTATTATATTGAGCTTCATATAAATAATAATAAATACTATATTACTAAATACTAATAATGATCTCATTTCAAAGTACTGTAGCTAGTAAATATTACAAATATCACATCACCTGGATCATTCCTGCATATTACTTTGATAGCTACTGATGAGTGAAAGCTAGCAAATTAGCTGAATGGTCGGTGCTAATATTTTAAGCCAACTCTTGGGAAATTGTTAGATTTAGTAACGTTTGCTGGGATGCACTGCTAAAAATATTAACGTATTAATAAAAAAGCAGCTGTGTCTGTGCCTTCTCGTCGGTTAGGTACGTACAGGCAGACGAGAGTCGATTCTTCGATTATATGCATTAGGGAATATGGTTGTAAATGTATCCGTTAACAAATTATAATAGTACGATAGCTTTTTACTCTAGAAACGGCACCACAGTGTAAGTCTGAAAATGAGTCAAGTAGAAGCCAGCAGAAAACCAACCGAAGTTAATGAAGCAATTAATTAGTTTCATTAGAGCAGCCATTGGTGATATAGAGTCGACTCATAAATCATGGAATGGACTCCACACAGTTAAAATGCTAGGTGCTAATATTTTAAGCCATCTCTTGGTAATTTGTTAGATTTGCTAACGTTTGATAATGGGTATTAATAACGAATTAATGTTAATATAAATATATATATATATATATATATATATATATATATATATATATATATATATATATATATTTTTTTTTTTTTTTTTTTTTTTTTATATCATATTTTCCTTCTGAGTCGACAAGGACGTGCTGAGAGTCGATTCTTCGTTTCTATGCATTAGAGGATATAGAGCCGACTCCCAAGCTTTGGAGTTGATTCCGTCCAGTTAATAGCGCGTTTAAAAACGTTGTAACTTTGTATTTTGACAAATTATAATAGTAAGACAGCGTTTTACTTTGGAAACGTTACAACAGTGTAAGTCCGAAAATGAGTGAAATAAAACTAAGTGGAAAACCAGTTGAATTTAATGCAGACATCTGTTTCTTTAGGGTTGGCTTTGGTGATATAAAGTCGACTCATAATTCATGGAATCGATTCCGTACAGTTGAACAGGTCGTAGAGTAAGTAGTAGTATGGTAATTTTACTTAGAAAAAGGGCATAAAGCAGTGTGAAATATAATTTATATTCTGTGTTTAAACGTTTGTAATTGAGATAACACTGGACAAGGAAGATTTAGCTTCCTGAACACTTTTTTAGTTTTAAGTCCTGAGGAGCTACAGTGCCCTCTTCCGAGCCCTGAGTGATGGAATGGCCACCTGTCCAGACTGTGCATTCACCTGTGCCCACTGAATTCTGAGATAGGCTTTGACCTAACCCCAGCCTTCACTGTTATGTTCTTCTTCATGTTATCTCCAGCTCATCCATCTAATCATGGTTGACCAAACCTGTGAATATTCAGATTATGAAATACTAGCTGAAGTTGGTGAGGGTGCCTACGGCAAAGTGTACAAAGCGAGAGAGATCAGCGGCACACAGCGCCTTGTAGCAGTGAAGAAGCTCATCATCAGGGAGGGTCCGGATGCAGGAATTCCACAGTTCATGATACGAGAGGTGGCGATGCTGAAGAAAATAGGACATTTTAACCATCCAAATGTGGTCAAGTAAGTAAAGACTTGGCCTCTGTTCCAAACAGTGGCCACGTCTTCATTTGCCCTGGCTCCAGAAATTCATTCTGCATTCATTTTCTTTGTAGAAATAAAATGTTTAGGACACCAAACCAACCGGCTGTCCGATAAAACATGACCTTGTATAACAGTTTTTAGAAACAAACTAATTAATAAAAATAAAACACTTACACTTCTTGTATTTTTGCAATGGAAAGGACTACATATCCCAATGCTTGTAGACATTCATAACAATAAATAATACAATAGTGTATATGGTTCTTTGTACAGATTGTAATAAACTGCGTCTTTCTGAAGGTTGCTGAATGTGACAGCTGGTATGGTGCCAAGTTTGGACCTGACGCTGGTGTTTGAGTACATCGATCAGGATCTGGCCTCCGTTCTCAGTACAGCTCCAGAGAACGGCCTGGGGAGAGACAAAATAAGGGTGGGGGAACATCTTCAGCATTTTTTTAATCTGCCTTTGTGAGAAATTCAGTACTTCTGTGTGTTGTATTGGGGCAGAATGGCTCATTTGGGGGGGAAAAGTTTGTAAACCATTGGGGGATTAATTTATGCGTTAATTAACCATAAAATGTGATTTTCATATAAAACAGTAACACAACATTCATGCCTTTTCAATCAAGTGTTCTTAATATAGGTATGTGAACCTTAGTTAGCACGGTGGGTAGCACTGTCGCCTCATGAGCAGGAAGGTCCCAGGTTTGGTCCCAGGTAGCTTGACTTGGGTCCTTTTTGTGTGGGGTCCGCATGTTCTCCGGTTTCCTCCTGAACATTTCTCCCACATCAAACATATCAACTATGAGAACCAACTTACCGTCTAATATATCCCGTCTAATACTTACCGTCAAGACTTACTGTCTAATGTATCCCAGAGCTTAACATGTACTGTGGTAACAAAATAAGCGACGTTCTTTGTGTGTGGTTTTGATGTTGCGGCTGATCGGTGTCTATATACGGTATGCTTTTGTGTGTTAGGACGTGATGCGGCAGCTGCTGAGTGGACTGGATTTTCTCCACACCAACACAGTGGTACACCGGGACCTGAAGCCGGATAATGTATTGGTGAGCAGCCGTGGGGAGGTGAAGATAGCAGACTTTGGTCTGGCCCGAATCTACACCCGGCACATCGCCCTGACACCCTGCGTGTGTACTCTCTTACAGATTTTCTATAATGGTGTTACTGTAACCGTTTTAGTGTAATAGTGTTACTGTCGTAGGTTTACAGTATGTTACTAGTTATACAATAATGTTACTATCATTATTATAGTTACTATAAACTATAATAATGTTACAGTGATAACTGTTACTGTGATTAGTGTTACTGTAATAAGGTTACTCTAAGAGTGTACTGTAATAGAGTTACTGTGATAGTGTTACTATAAAAGTGATACTCTTGATAGTGGTATAGAATTACTGTGACAGTGTTACTTTGTACAGGTGTTACTGTGATAGTGTTACTGTGACAGTAACACACTTATAGTAACCTTATTACAGTAACACTATCGCAGTAACACTGTCACAGTAAAACTCATAGTAACCTTATTACAGTAACACTATCGCAGTAACACTGTCACAGTAACACTCATGGTAACCTTATTACAGTAACACTATCGCAGTAACACTGTCACAGTAACACTAATAGTAACCTTGTTACAGTAACACTATCGCAGTAACACTGTACACAGTAACACTGTCACAGTAACACTCATAGTAACCTTATTACAGTAACACTATCACAGTAACACTATCAAGAGTATTGATTTAACGTAACACTATCACCGTACTCTAGTACAGTAACACTCTTATAGTGGTTACTGTGACAAAGTTACTTTGTACAGGGTGTTACTGTGACAGTGTTACTGGTGTACTGTGTTTTACTGTGACATGTGTTTACTGTGATAGTGTTTATTGTGATAGAGTTACGTGATAGTGTACTATACAAAGCAATACTCCCTTGATAGTGTAATAAGGTTACTATAAAGTCGTTACTCTTGTGACGTGTTACGCGATCGTGTTACTGTAATAAGGTTTACTATGAGTGTTACTGTGACAGTGGTTACTGTGTACAGTGTTTTTACTTACTTTACTGCGATAGTGTTACTGTAATAAGGGTTACCATGAGTGTTTACTGTGACAGTGGTGACTGCGATAGTGTTACTTAATAAGGTTACCATGATGTTACTGTGACAGTGTTTAACCTGACACTGCGATAGTGTTTACTGTAATAAGGTTACCATGAGTGTTTTTATGTGACAGTGTTACTGCGATAGGTTACTGAATAAGGTCATTAGTGGTTACTCTGTGACCAGTGTTACTGTGTACAGTTTTACACTTCTGCGAGTGTTACTGTAACAAGGTTACTATAAGTGTTACTGCGATAGTGTTACTGTAATAAGGTTACCATGAGTGTTACTGTGACAGTGTTACTGCGATAGTGTTACTGTAACAAGGTTACTATAAGTGTTACTGTGTACAGTGTTACTGCGATAGTGTTACTGTAATAAGGTTACTATGAGTGTTACTGTGACGGTGTTACTGTGATAGTGATACTGCGATAGTGTTACTGTAACAAGGTTACTATGAGTGTTACTGTGTACAGTGTTACTGCGATAGTGTTACTGTAATAAGGTTACTATGAGTGTTACTGTGACGGTGTTACTGTGATAGTGATACTGCGATAGTGTTACTGTAACAAGGTTACTATAAGAGTGTTACTGTGACAGTGTTACTGTGATAGTGATACTGTGATAGTGTTACCGTAAATCTGTATTGTAACGTTTGTGTGTAGGTTGTGACTCTTTGGTACAGGGCTCCAGAGGTATTACTCCATTCCAGTTACATGTCCTCTGTGGACATCTGGAGTGCTGGTTGCATTTTCGCAGAACTCTTTCTGCTAAGGTGAGAGTACAAAGCGCCCCCTATTGGCTCCCTTTAGAATTGTTCAGAGTGCTCTTGTAAGCAGTGAGGTGAGGGGGTGTGCCTAACGTTACATCCCTTCTAGATTTCTAGGCTTGCTCCTCTGGAATACATTCTTGTGTTTCAATTGGGGATCAAGATCAACAGTTGTGTACAGTCTTCATTTACATTTACATTTAGTCCTTATATGTATTTAAGACTTATAATCTTAGCAGTTTGTGAGTTGTGTTATGAGTCCTGCTCAATGATCCAATAGTGGAAGCTTGTCAGAGGTGGGATTTGAACCCTGGACCTTCTGGTCCACAGCCTAATGACCTGTTCATATTCTCAATAATGAATGTACTCAAGGTTGGGTGCTTCATAATTTCAATAGTTAGCCCGCTGGTTAACTCTGTGTAGTCCTTTTAAAAACCCCAGGAAGCTATTCATATCTGAAGCTGGTCCCCGTAAAACTAACGAAACAGTATGTTTTCCTTCAGACCACTATTTTGTGGATACACAGAAACCCAGCAGCTCCAGAAGATCTTTGCGTGAGTACAAATCATCCATTTATAAAATGATTCATGAATTAAGTACGTTTCATACTAGGTTTGTGTCCTGCCAAATTTCAAGGGTGATTGGTTTACCTGGTAAGGAGGACTGGCCTAAGGAAAGCCCCATTAACTATAACACGGACTGGACCGTACGAGAGCCTTCCACACAGCTCCTGCCCAGGCTGACCACTGAAGAGAACAATCTGCTCAGTGTGAGTGTTGGATGGCTTTAACCTCTCGTTAGTATCAGAGGGAAAATCTGCTTGAGTAACAAAATGTGTTAATTATGTACATATTGGTGGTGATACATCTATCAAGAAATTTCCTTTCAAGCCATTGTAAGGGGACAGTGGTAGCTTGGTATTTGAGGCTCTAAACGTCTAGTTGGGTCATTGTGCAAACAAATAATGGCTGCACTAGATTTAGTGCTGTTCTGTTTTCTTATCCAGCAGTATTATCAGAGCTGTAAGAATTAAATTAACTAAATAATATATTTAATATTTAAATATCAATAAAATAAAAATAATTAATAATAATAGTTTACATGTACGTAGGCTAAACAGAATAATTAAAATAGAGAATATAATATAATATAATAAAATCCAATATTAAATTGTAATTAAGTATCCAGTACTAAATAAAACCAAATAAAATTCGGGTAAAAGAGATGGGATAAAATATGATAAATTAAAGAGAAAGAACAGTATTATGGAGACTATAATAAAGTAGAGAATATAATAAATACAATGTAGAATGTAATAATGTATAGAATATAATGAATAAAACAGAATATAATACAAATATAGAATATAATAAGTAAAATATAAAATAAATAAAAGACAGAAAAATATTATGGAGAATATAATAAATAAAATGTAGCCAATGATAATATATGGAATGTAAAAAATAAAATAGAAAAGCTAATAAAAACATATAATATGATATAATAAATAAAATATAGAATAAATTAAAGAGAGAAAAATATTATGGAGAATATAATAAAATAAAGAATATAATAAATAAAATGTAGACAATGATAGTATATGGAATATAATAAATATAATATAATAAAACATATAATAAATAAAATATAGAGTAAATAAAAGAGAAAAATATTATGGAGTATATAGTAAAATAGAGAATATAATAAATAAAATGCAGACAATGATAATATATGGAATATAATAAATAAAATATAATAAAACATATAATAAATAAAATATAGAGTAAATAAAAGACAGAAAAATATTATGGAGTATATAGTAAAATAGAGAATATAATAAATAAAATGTAGACAATGATAATATATGGAATATAATAAATAAAATAGAAAATCTAATAAAAACATATAATATGATAAATAAAATATAGAATAAATAAAAGAGAGAAAAATATTATGGAGAATATAATAAATCAGAGAACATGAGAAAGTCTCTGGCCATCATATGGCGTGTTTTAATTCTTCCGGCTTTCACTAATACAAGCTGTTATTAAAAGAGTACCCGGTTCGATCCCAACCTCAGACACCACCTGTGTGGAGTTTGCATGTCCTTCTCATGTCTGCAGGGGTTTACTCCGGGTACTCTGCTTTCCTCCCCTGTTCCAAAGACATGCCTTAGGTTACTTGGTCTCTCTAAATTGCCCCAGTGTGAGTGTCTCCCATTGCTGTAACTGTGTTCCTGTCATGAATAGCCACTGATGCTACATTAAATAAACAAATAAATGCATGAATCCTTCTCTCTCTACAGCAATGTTTGGCTTTCAATCCAGCTCAGCGCATCTCAGCTTGCAAAGCTTTATCCCATCCTTTCCTGTCAGGTTCCTAAGACCCACCCATGGACACACTGGACGACTTGAAGGGATTTTTGGCTTAAGGTGTGGCACACGGAGAGTTTTTAAGGCCACGCCTGAAGGAGTTACTCCTAAACGGGTCTGATTTTCATAATAATATAATAATAGACAAACGCATTTCACGTTCCAAGTGTTTCGCTGATGTTCTTTGATGAACCTGAGCTGTTGCTGTCGCTTCTGGAATACAGCAGGCCCTGTTTATGGTTTTAGGAACTGCTGCTGCTTAAAGTACTTTGTTTTTCCATCCCTGCTCCTTGTGTAATGTTCAATACTTTGTCTCTCTAAGTGCAGTCAAATAAATTGTACAAGGTTTTGAATCTGCTGTAAGACACCAAATGGTTGTGGACACCCAAAAATGAAATGCCAAAACATGGGTATTGTTTGATACCCAATTCGAACCCAGGACCCTGCAGTGGTGGAGTACTGAATTGGACGCAGTGCCATTTGAGCACACTTGTCATCCTGAAATAGTTCAGTGGTTCTAAGGTTAAACTCAAACGTAGTACATTCCCAAACTGCAATATAGTGCACTACATAGGGATCAAGAACAGCATGAATAAAAGAACCCCCTGGAATAAACCTAAACCTGATCAGTGTTGCTGGGAAATGAAGAACTTCCCAAGATAATACCAATTTACAGAACCCTGTAGGACTGTAATGATAACCTTTGTCTCTCAGAGTGCACGGTCAGAAAGTATTCACCCCCAGCCTTGACCCCTTTAGCAAGAGCATTGCCATGGATGGTATTTTTACCCCCCCTCCATCCATCCTCCTCACGCCCTCACACAGATATAAATATATTACTCAGCCTAAAAAAGGCCCGAGTCACGGTGCGCCTGCGCAAAAGCCGCATGTCTACAGCTGACTCGTTGAAGGAGCATGTAAGTACTGCCTGCACTCTTGTGTTGATTTGAATTAATTATATATTTTAGTGGTGTGCATAAGACGCCGCGTGTTTGCATAATTCAGTGCAAAGCAACCTGGCGAACATCCAAGCATCGCTTTCGAATAACGTGTGCGTGAAGTTAGGCTTTAATTTGTACCACGCCGTATATTATCTCAATCAAAATGTCCACTCTGCCTTATACATTGTTTGCACAGGTTTAGATACGTTATGTTTACGCTAAAAAAGTGTTTGGTTGCAATATGCACAGGAAACACTGCAGCAAGCTGTAAACTAGGTTTAGTGAATGTTTGGGGCGCTAGCAGCTGTGCGCGCACCTGTTGCGAAAGCGCGCTCGCGTTCATTCGAAGTTAATTCATGATGTTCTGTAGAATCTAGCTTCATATCGATCAGACCACCGCAAAGGAAGCTTTTATGACCGTATACTGCGTCATATAGCGTAACGGTGCTGTATAATGGTTTATGTACACAGCTCTATATGCCATACTGCCTCAGAGCACCACACTGCTTTATACGGTCTCATAGAGCGGCTTGTTGCTTTATACTGCTTCATAAAGTGCCATTACTACTTTAAACTACCTCATAGAGCGTATAATATACTACCTCATAGTGCCATACTGCTTTATACTGCCTCACAAAGCGCAGTGCTACTTTAAAGTACTTCAGCAACAGTAATGCTTCTTTATACTACCTCATAGAGCGCCACACTGCTTTATACTGCCTCAAAAAGTGTCATATTGCTTTATACTGCCTCATAGGGCGCCATACTGCTTTATACTTACTTTTACAGCATTTACACCCTTATCCAGAGCTACTTACAATTGATAAAGTCTTACAATTGTGGGTTAAGGGCCTTGCTCAAGGACCCAACGGTGGCAGCTTGGCAGAGGTGGGATTTGAACCCTGGATCTTTTGGTCCAGTACCTTAACCGCTAGGCTACTACAGTCCTGCCTCATAAATCACCGTTACTACTTTAAAAAAAACCCTAGAGTGCCACTCTACTTTATACTGCCTTATATAATGTCATACTACTTTAAACTACCTCATAGAGCTTCATGCTTATTTATGCTACCTCATAGCACGCCATGCTGCTTTATACTGCCTCATTGTGTTTTGCTGTTTTGTACTGCCTCATTAAGCACCATACCGTGTTATACCGCTTTATACTGCCTCATAAAGCATCATATTGCTTTATGCTGCTTCATAGAGTTTCTCCTGCCTTATACTGTCTCATAGTCTCAGGATGTGTCAGAAGCCACATGTGTTTTTTTGCACACAGAGGGACTTTTGGGCTCTGCTGTTTCGTTTGTCTGGTATATTCATCTTATTTTAGCTATGGGACATTAAGTCAGATATAAAGATGGCTGTTGTATATAAACATTGTGCTTAAATCGATCATGAAACCTCTATGGGCGAGAAGAAATCAAAAGCTAGATTCACACGGCACTAATGCTAACTGCTCAGCCCAAAAGCCAAGAGGATTCAGTTCCTGTTTGCCTTTCGGTTGGCTGTCATTACTAATTTAATACCCATGGGCAAAAACACGATTAAAATAGTGGAGATCTTCCCTGAGCAAGGGTTATTGTGAATCTGAATCACTGTGTACTGAATCGAGAATAACGACTCGTGAATTGACTTGTTTAAGCAGGTGCGCGGAGTACCGAGCAAACCACGAGAACTGGGACATTTTTTTTAGTCAAAATGCGTCGAGAACCGAAGTACCACTGGATACTGTGGTGGCAGAGCAGATGGGGAGCTAGATTGTGGACCAAGCTGCTACTGTTTGGCCCTTGATCAAGACCCTTAACCCACAATTGCTTGGGTTGTAGGTTGCTCTGGATAAGGGGGTCTGTTAAATGTTAATGCAGAGTTTTACTCTGTACAGTGCCATACTCCTGCTATAAGAGTGTGTGTGCAGTATAAGCCTGTGTCGGATATAGTTACCAGATTAGTGACGTACGAGTTAACTGATCCTGAACATCAGCCTTTTCGCTACCAAGCCTCAGAGCACCTCTGACGTAACAATCTCCCTCAGTCTCTCTCTCTCTCTCTCTCTCTCTCACCCTCCCTCTCTCCACACGCACTCCTCACTCGTTTGGCACACTGGACGCTCATTTTTGTTTGTGGGCATGCTATCCGGACATAAGGATACACCACATGTTGAAGGTAAGCGCAGACTGGAGTGTGTATGTACCGCTACAATTAAGTGACAGATATTCCTGTCACATTTACTGGAACTCCTGTATTCCTACAAACCAGCTTGTTTTGCAGATGTAGGTGGCTTTTCACACATTTTTGTACACGATTGCAGCTAAACAACCACACTTGGGCAAACTGTGCTCTCCTGATCTGCTCAGTAGGTGGGCCCAGATCCTGAACTTGGCGAGTGTAATCGCTGGTGATCCCTGGAGTGGTTAGTCATGTTACTGGTCTGGATATGATGGTGTCAGTTATGGCTAGTTTGTCATGCTGGGTGAAAGTTTATAACAAGGGCTTGACTCATATTGGTTATATTAATGTATTTGAATGTACTGAAATACAGCCACACTGGATTGTCTTCGTGTTGTGTAGATAAGGTTTGTTTATGTAAATGAGGATGTTTTTTGTTTCAACAGGAGCAAACAAGCTATTTATGTTTATATAATTGCATTGGGTAATCTTGTAACTTTTTCTAGCTTAATATCAGATCTTGTATCAGTGACAGCTTTAAATGCTAAAAATGCTCAGTTCTGTTTTCCATTTACAATTTACACTTGCAATTCCAAGATTGTGCTCTTATATTTAAAGTGTAGTCATCCTGCAGTGCTTTCCCGAAAACAAGAGCAACACTTGCTTCTTCTTGATTTACCTAGCTAGATGAAAATGGCTGGTGCTGGAAACGGATTTAAAACAGTTCCAAAGACTTGGCTGCTTACAAAATTCAGTACTGGTGTTAGACTCACTAGAAGTGGTTTCTTGGAAAGTACACATCAAAGCCGCTTTCACTTTTTTGGTTGCATTTGCTCTGATAGTAGGAACGCTGTGCGAGTCAGAAGCCATGTGAATTTTGCTAAATCCTCATCCTGATGTGGTCTGAGTAATATGAGGACTAGAACTGATGAAGGAAAAACAGCTTGAGTGGAGCCGGAGCTGGTACCGGAAGAACTTTAACCCAATATGCTAAGCCTTGTAATCTGCTGGCATACCATGCAGGGTACACTTCTCTTCACCCACTGAATTCTGGGATAGGCTCCGGACCCCAGCGACACTGACCAGGGTTTAAAAGATGATGTGCGACCACATATTATAAGGAATTAATGCGATAATCCACAAAGTACTCTTAGAACTGTATAACCAGGGCGGTGCTAAAAAACTGGTAAAGCACTATATCGCAGTATTTATTCTCACGATATACTACATCGATTTCCAGCTCAAAATATTGATTTTATTTTATTTTTCTAAGGAAATGGGATGTAATCTACAATCTCTGCTCCCATGGTATGGTGTTTTGTCTCCGTTTGTTTGCTGAACTATCGATGTGATGTATTAAGACGACTCAGATTGCACACTGTAACTTGTTTTTCGGCTGTTTTTAAATTTTCAGTGAATTATGTGAAATATCACAATGTGCATCGTATCGCAGTGTATCGTGATATAATCGTATCGGGACGTGTATCATATCGTGAAGTCCTTTCCAATACCCAACTCTATGTAGAACTGTGGTAAATCTGAGATCTGGATGCTACCTTAATTCGTTGTTGTAATCATGTTTGCCGCTCAATATTTTCGCGTTTTGATTAAGTAAGCTACTGAGTCTGGCTGTGAGCTGTACTAAGTACCACCGGTCCTGTGCTGTTTTGTTAGCCGGAGCCTATTGTCTATCAGGAATGCTGACTCAAACAGTTTTCATTTGGGAAGCCCCAGATGCCCTGTAGATCCGCACCCATTGCTAAATACACACTTCTGGTCAGATGACACGGTTTTATATACATTTCTCAAAAATAAGCTGGGAACAAACCTTAAGATAACATTTCTGCTCGTTTTAATGCAGCATTACTGTCTAGTTGCTGATATTAATGACACCCTGTTTGGCAGAAAATCATAGCCTCCAAGACTTCCTTGGAGCAGGTAGCAATCTAAAGCCTTGCTGAGGAATTTTTCCACACTCTGCGAATAGTAATAATGCGAATAACACTCTTACAGCTCAAACAGTCTCACATGGTACCATCAAGGGGCTGGATGATATGGTAGAAGTGTTATATCACAATATTTAAAGACCATTTCACCCACACTTGGTCCAGTGATTTATATTCAAAATGTACTGCACTGCTTCAATTAAACAGGACTAATTACACTCTTCATAATGAAACATGCAGTTGGTCACTTCTTTAAGCACTGGTGATATCCTCAGTATGCTCAGAAAAGCATATCGCCTGTCACGCAGGAAATAATCACAATATAATAAAATATGGTCATGCTGCCCACCTCTGGTACAATCCACAGTTGCTGTGAACCATATGGTCAGTGGTGTAGTACCTTAACCACAAAGCCACAACAACCCATCAGTGGTTCAGGTCTGGACTCTGTGGTGGCCAAACCATGTGTGGAAATGATGGCTCATGCTCCCTGGACCACGCTTTCACATTCTGACCCTTCTGAAGCAGATTCACATCTTGTCCACATCTTTTTTCGACATGGTCGTTTAACAAATGAGAATGCTAACATGCCAGGATGGACACAGAGGAACACCACCAGCATTACATGATGTCTGTGCTGAGGGACTTCACTCTGTATGTCAAGAGTGGAAAGTGAATGAGGATAAGTTAATGCGGGTTACAATGGACGTCTGGTCTGACAGTTTGTTGAGGGAAAGAAAGCATGTGCGCTGTGAAACTAGCTGGTTAGCCTGTCGTCTGTAGTTTCACAGATAAATCAGCACATCTGTATTTGTATTGTTAGAATCTATCTCAGATGGTAATGGCCTGCTTGGCAGTTATATCACCAAAGGAATATGAATCATGAGTTTATTGCGATCGCCGTTTGTCTTCATTTTAATCAGCTGAGTCGATCTGTCTAGAGTGGTCGTCTGTCAGAGAGATCTCTTGGTTATCCAGGTCATGTCTTAACAGTTAGTTTTTCTAACCTTCTCATGCTTTCTAAAGAGATCATGACTAAGTGTAAGCACAGCGCTATTGAGAGGCTTGAAGGCTCACCGATTATATTTAACTCTGGCATTGTCTGTGCATGACGTTTAAAGCTTAATGTGATCTTATGAAAACAGCAATGGACATGGCCATTTATTTTAATTTTTTTTCATTCCAGTAAAGCAAATTCAGCAAATACACTCTGATGGTTTGTCAAAGTTTGCAGAAATGTCATGTTTCAACTCTTCTGAGATTTTAATTTCTTTTTGAATAGAAAATTAACAGAAAATGTCATTTGCCACGACTTCTGCGTCAGACTGTACATATGTGGTTGGTTCCACTTTGCTTGAACTGAATGTTTCACATGATGGTGGGGAGGTTTAGACTGTTAAGGCAGTGATGTGATTATTTATGCATGGCTTCTGGAACTCAGCTTTGTTTGTGCCAGTGGCTTGGCAACCAGGTAGCTATGGAGGGGGGGCATATGTCCTCAGAGGGAAAGGGAAGTCACATTTGACCTTGAAGCGACATTTGGCTGGTTTCTGCGAACAAAACACTGCAACTTTTTATTACAAAAAACAATCTGAAATACTGCCTTTTGGTTACTGAAGTTATAGTTGGGTGTGGCTGCAGATGTTGGATAAATCAGCTACAGTAATACACAGGTCAAGGGAAAGGCCTCATTTAAGATGATACCTGTTTCCCTGTCCTTTGGAGGACCATATCTTCACAGTTTTCTTTTTTCCCCCAAAGAATTGGTGTTGGTGGACCAATTTGTCACTGATGTTAGAGCTAGGTGTCGGCGTAAGGTCTGGAAATCGGAGCTTGAAATCCACTAAAAAGGGCTGGATTTTAGCTCCGTAATCAGATTTCAGTAATGGGTTCTCAATCTGCACATGTATGCCAGCCCCACACGGTTGCCAGGTCTGCTTATTCTAAGAGAGCTGGCCTTTTGAGGACTTTTTCCATGCTGGAGCTTGGTGGTGGGATTTCAATCCTGGACCTTCTGGTCTATAGTCCAGTACTTTAACTACAGTACCTGTAGTGTATTTTTCGTGTAGGATCTGGCAACCTGGGAGCTGTATGCAAAACTGCTGCCGAACACTTTGTGGAGACTCTGAAACGGAATATACTTGAGGACATGAAAAAATTCCTTATTTAATTATATAGATTGAAGGTTATGTAACATCTTTCTGTGAGATTAACGGCTGGTTGCAAAGTAGAAATCCGATTATCGCCCGAGTCATGTAAATCTAGAGGTTTCCCAATTATCTGAATACCCTAGTGCATGGAATCTGCAAAAAACCTGAAAATCTGATTTTCTGCTGCTATCGGATTGTTAGATGCATGTAAACGTCTTGGTACTGACAGTTATTGAGAGGCAAGCATGGGTATGTGTCCAACTTTGTTACATGAAGCTGGGTACCATGAGGTGAATGTAGCCCTGTTTAGCCAGTCCTTTTTAGGCAGCGTCAGGTCATTAAATCAGATCTAAATCTGACCAACGCTAAATAAACGCTGCCAAAATAGTTTTTTCCTTTGACCCCTGTCTTTGTGCCGTCCAATGGCTGGATTCATGAGACCTGTGGGTTCATGAAGGTTCACAAGTGTTATTGATCCACAGCCACATAACACTGAAAATGGAAGACACAAAGGTTCTGTGTGATATTCCTGACTATGTCCTGGGATCATTGCTGAAATCATGGTAGAATCAGTGTAGGCTGCTGCTGACTGCCCTGCAGTCCTATAGATGCCATTGCATTCCCCCATGCTTAATAGTTGGCAAGGTGTGTTTTCTTTTTTTCTGTCACTGTTTGTTTACATACACTTAATAATCCAATTATAGTCAGATTTAATCAATTATTTAAGTGGTCACGTAAACAGCATGCTCCGATTTCTTAGCTCGGATTTAGGTCTGGAAATCAGATTAAGACATCTGGTAGAGAGCTGGATTTTAACTCTGTAATCAGATTTCTCAGAGCATGTACAGTATACCCGTAGTCTGATTTCAATTGTTTTTCTGCGCATGTGTGCAGACGTAACCGGAGTATAGAGCTGTTCTGAGAGCGGCCAGTAGAGGCAAACATTGTTGCCAGGTCTGCTTATTCTAGGCACCCTGGGCTTAATTTTTCATGAGGTCTCTTCAAATATTGGTAGCAGCGAGTTGCATGTTTTTGGATCTTTTCTAAGGTGTAGTTTCTTATTCAGCGTCGTTCCTGACTCTCTCTCCAATATTCCTTCTGTTAATAGGAAAATATACCTTTTTATATATATTTTCAACTTGTCAAGGTCACACTCTCACATTGTAGTAGGTTGATTTTTCTTTAAGCCAATTTGTTTTTGGGCTCGTTTCTGTAGACGTGGTTGCTTGTTTCTCTTGTGGGATCTGGCAACCCTGGAAGTAAATACCCACGCCTGCAAAATGGCTACCAAACACTTTTAAGGAGACTCTGAAATGCAGTATATGTTTAAGGAAATAAATTTTAAATATTCTTCATCTTCTAGATGGTAGGAAACGTTGAAACTGAGACATTTTTTCTGAGATTATTGGCTGGTTGCAAAGTAGAAATCCACTTATTACCCAAGTCCTGTAAACCCGGAGTGGTCGCAGTATCTGATTACCCAAGTGCATGTAAACTTGTTGATCGGATTCCTGACAGTCTGATTTTCTGCAGTCATCGGACTGATGTTCGAACACATCTGAATGAGATGAGTGATCTCACGGAATAAGGGGATGGAGCATATTTGGGTTAGTTGTGTTGGAGCAGCTGGTTTGCCTGGTGCAGGCCTTCTACAGAAGGTTGCTGATGCCATGTGTGAAGAGTTTTAAGTTACAGTGCAAGGGGAGATTCCCAAACAGCGGAGCAGCAAACCAACCAAAATGGGTCATCTTACGAGAGGGTGCGAGAGGGAGAGGGAATAGACGGAGGTGCCTGCTAATTTTACAGCTGGTATATTTAACAGTTGGGTTTAGTTATCTTGAGTACCGAGTGCTGTGTTAAGAGCTGATCCTTTAAGGTTGTTGGGGTCAGAAGAATGGTGCTTAACATTCATGCAGAACTGCACACACTAGTGTTTTTCGATTCAGTCATGTGATATTACATTCCTGTTTTAATTACAACAACCAAAATCCACTTCTACACACTCCCTCACCAAATGTATTTTTTTTACTTTTTTATATGTCAGTTCCAACTAAACAGTAAGTAAAATGTATTATGAGTGAAATAAAACCTATTGGCCAATGTGTTTTGATTGAATCTGTGTAGGATCTGGTAAAAATTAGCACAGTTTGTATCAGGGATGCACCAAATATTTGGCAACCAAAATTATTTGGCTGAAAATGGCAAAGCACTTAATTTTTTTACTTATTCTTTGAACCACTACCAGATAAACTTTGAATGTCTGAGAGTCTTAACATCTGATGTCCTCGTTTCTCAGCAGTGCCGTGCCCTCACAGGAGCGACCAAAATGGTGGACGGACATCTGACTAGTGCAAGATGCTGATTGGTCGAGGCTCTGTGTGGTGGTGACTCCTTCAGGTCGTGAGAACCTTATCTGGACACTGGGCCCAGTGTGAGTTCGTTAGTAAATGTGACTGGAGCAGGAACCTCTCGAGCTCTCTAAAGTGACACGCAAGAAGTAAATCATGGAAACCTCAGCTACAGAATCTCGGGCGGAGCGGATCGCCCGCTACAAGGCCGAGAGGAGGCGAGAGCTAGCAGAGCGCTACGGCAACCTCGAAGAGGAGCTTCCCTCAAAGTGGACGAAGAGAGAGAGGGAAGGCCGGAGCACCCACTCCGATGCCACCCACTCTGATGCCACCCACTCTGAAGGCAGCCAGTCGCATGGGATTAACGGAGACGTGAAGGTTCGCGAAAAAGCTCTAACTCAAGAAGAGCAGAAGATCTCCAATGGATGTAACGGAGATGCTAAGGATGAGACTATCAACCAAAACAGGTGATGCTCCACACCACTGGCGTCAAGTTTAAGTACTGCAAATAAAGAGCACTAACTTGGTCTGTATTTATCGCTGTTGAATTTAATAGTGAAGTTTCAAATACTTGATTATGTCCCATCAAAATATTGGCACAGAAACTGCAGAAGGTCCTCTGTCATGGAATCTAAATTTAAAACCCTGAAATTTGTCTGGTCAATTTCATTTCATTTGTAGTAAAACATCCATTCCTGCGCTTAAGGCCTGTAATATATTCCAAAAGAAGTTGGAACATTGGGCAATTTAGGGTTAGTAATGAGGTTTAAAAAAACAAACATGTGATGTCAACTGGTGATTATCATCATGACTTGGTACAAAAGCAGTATTCATGAAAAGCTGAATCTTTAAGGATCAAAGGTGGGCGGGGGATCTCCAGTTTGTCAACGAATGTGTGAGAAAATGATTGAAATGTTTTAGAAACTATGGTCCTCAAAGAAGAATTGGAAGGCATATTTCAGTGCTAAATTTGTTTTTTCTGATTTGACTTGTTTTTGTGAAAAATGCGTGGACGTCCCAGTAAAAGCTGTTGCTCTGAAATCTCAATGTACTTTTAGGCATAAAGCCATAAGATGAGTGAAAATTAGCTTCACTAAGGGCACTGACCCGACCCCAGCTTTTGGACTTGATCTGGGTGGTCCTTTTCATCAGTGGTCCAGTGCACACTGTCCATTTCTTTCAGAAAAAGATCTGGAATACTGATTGGTCCATCCCAGATGCCTTCAAACCCATAGAAGTCAATTCTGCATCTGGACATGGTTAACATAAGGTTTCATTTTTGCACAATAATGTTTTAAGTGGCATTTGTGAATGTAACTCGGTTACATCCCTGGCCTATGTGATGTTGATGAATGCCGGTTCTTGATGGGTCTCTGAGGTGACTGGCTATCATATTTGAGCCACCCAGAATCTAATGTTTAGAATCCAAGTCTCTAACTACATAAAAATTATGATGCTGTGCTGATGAATGCGGTGTAGTATTTTTCGTTAAAGGGCTTACTGGTTCCAAAATGAATAAAAACAGTTTGGCTTGGCCATACAGTACCCCATGTCTTGTAGTGGGAAATCAAATAGTGGGATTTCATACTACACATGTATGTTTATTGGTTATGCTTTTAATTGTTAATGTCCCTATTCTGATGCTTTGTTTACCTCTATGCTGTCTCAACTGAAACTCATTCCTGTCTTGTAATGGTTGTTCTTTGTACGTTTTGGAGAGGTTATGCATGGCAGTGCTTGGTTACGTCTTTACACTTGTGTATCATGTCTAAAATGACGTTCTGCTCCTACTCTCTATGCTCGCCATTCCACCGTCCATCCATTCCATCTCCTTCCCTTTCCATCATCCGTCCTCTGATCTGTCACACCTTTGCCCCATTCATTCCTCATTTCTGTTCTGTAATGCACAACGGTGAGTGCCTTTACATGCACTTAATAATCCGGTAATTCCAGGGTTGCCAGATCCCACGAGACAATCTTGCATCAGGTCTATGTAAATAAGCCTAAAAGAAGCAAAACCTCCAAGAATAAGTGGATCTGGCAACCATGTCTCTCTCCACTAGGGAAATGGTAATGAAATCGGGTAACTGGTGTACATGCTAAGAGAAATACGATTACTGAATTAAAATCCAGCTCTCAATCTGATTGCTAGATCTCTATGCTGTACACATGATCAGGTTACTAAGTGCATGTAAACACACTCCTTGATGATGTTAGATGGTGTAAACTGAGAGCTCTCCAGAACGACTTCCCTTCCTCTCGTTAGCCATGTTCACGCCAACCAACACCCTCTCTTCGTTGCTCCCTCCAGGCAGTGTGTGGGTGGATTTATCCAGCACACTTGCTGGGGGATGCCATTCCAAGCCTGACGTGCCCCAGCTACACACTGGCGTATCAGTGGGCGAGCTGAAGGGCCCTGCTGCTGCAAAGTTCAAGCTCGGCTCCCACCAAGAAAGTGTAGGAACGTGTGTGTGTGTTTGAGTTGCTTTGCACTGAGGCAATTCTAATTCAGATGTGTGTGATGAGTAATGGGTGTGTCTAAACCTGAAAGACCGATGAGGAAGATGATGCATCGGTCACATGGGCCTGTGGCTGTATGAGCTTTAACCTATAAAACGCATTAACAGCAGGGTTAATGGCACCGCATTGCACCGAGGGTGTTTTACAGCTGCAGGGAAATGAAGGCTTTGGAATTACCTGGATTCTGCATTAGTTACTCAAATTGGTCTGATCTTCTCAAAGTGTGTTTTCTCCTCCAGCTGGACTTTTGATCGTTTGTCCCAGGGGTTTTCAGCAAACCTCAGCCCAATCATTCTGCTCCAAAAAATTTCTTTTGAGGTTTGCATAAATCTTGGTATTTCTTTGCCAGACTGAAAATTGGTTAAAGTTCAAAGTTTGTCTTTACAGTGGAGCAAAAAAAAGTATTTGGTCAGCCACTGATTGTGCCGGTTTTCCTACTTAGAAAGATGATAGAGGTCTGTAATTTTCATCATAGGTACACTTCAACTATGAGAGACAAAATGAGAAGAAAAATCACATTGTAGGATTTTTAAATAATTTAAATTGTAAATCATGGTGGAAAATAAGTATTTGGTCAATACTTTTTTGCCCCACTGTATGTTAATTAGATGTTGTTGGATATAATTAAGGCCAGCCTTTTCAACTGGGACAAAACCCAAAATAATCTAGCAATAATATTGCATATAAACACACAGCAGTGATACAGTTAACACATAGAAAAGCAGTGGTTCATTAAAGCAAAAAAAACTAAAAAAGAAAGACACTGCATGTTATTACAGAGTGATTCTGATTAGGAATAACATCAGTGCTCATTTAAATTACTGAGATATTTAACAGTATTGATTATTGACCCAAGCCTGTTAGGGCAATGTCCTGTGTGAAGATCAGACCAGGTAATTCCAAAGCATTCACAAAGTTTCTTCTTGTAACTCTATATCTTGCAGCTGTCTCCATCTCCCTCTCTATTTCTCCATTCTCAATCCAGTGCTGGTGCTGAAAGCGTCGGAGTGAGCTCTGACTCAACAGTTTAAAACAGGCGCTGATGGCGGACGTCGTCGTACCCGGCGCTACCTGGCGTCTGGGGGTTGCCGGGAGTCGCAAAACCAACGAGCGCTTCCGGACTCAGCCCGATCACAGCCGTTGAGGTGCAGGAAAGCTCCAGGTACGACACGTGTGTTATTAGTTACATAATGCTACTGCGACTACACGACACTCCTATGGCTTTGAGGTGAGAGCAAGCTGCCTCAAACAGTTCTTGAGTACCTGGGCTGGTGGTGAAGATACCATGCCTTGAGATGGACTGACATGTAGACTGCATGGCTGAAAAAGCTCACACTAATATTTGGTTGGACCTCCTTTACCTTTGGTTACGGCACATGGTTCCACAAGCTGCAATGTCACAACATTTATTTCTGTCCGGAGTTGCCTTATGTTTTTTTTTGATGGAGTGAGTTGTTCCACTGCACAAAGTCTCCTCCAGCACATCCCAAAGATTCTCGATGGGGTTCAGCTCTGGACTCTGTGGTGGCCAATCCATGTGTGGAAATGATGGCTCATGCTCCCTGAATCACTCTTTCACAATCTGACCTTTCTGACACAGATGAACATCTCTTCCACGACCACAGGATGCATCTTTGGACATGGTCCTTTAACAAATGAGAAGCTACTCATTGGAACAGTTAAGACCAGCTGAAGTATCATCACCAATGCAGTAATTATCCGATGGGAGGCTCTTTTTTAACTTTTTGCTTTAAATCCAGGTAATGACCTTTTATTGGCCAGGCAGTGTATAAAGGGAGCACTTTCAGACAAAGCCATAACGGATTATTTTTTTATTAGGTGCCTTTATCTAGAATGCCAGACAAGTCAGCCCATGCTCTTCTGGTAGACTAATGGCATGAGGTTTCCTGTCTTTAAGTGACAGAATCTGCTGTCACACACTAATGAGCAGTCCTATAAGTAGGGCCTTACCAAATTCCCAGGAAAATAAGCTTAATTTCTCTGAGAATTTTTTTTTTTTTTTTTTTTTTTTTTTTTAAAGAAAAGTGCCACATTTCATGGCGGTCATTAACTAATCTGCGACTATCGGAAAGAAAGCTCCAATACATGGCATAGGGTACCTTCATGGTTGAATGCAAGTCTTTTGCACAACGTCTTTTGCTCGGAAATAGTGTAATCTGCATTTACTTTACTTTTATCAACTAAAAGTACTTGCATCTGGTGGCAGGGTTGCCAAATTCAGCACAACAGCGCATTGCCTAACTTTCAGATCAAAAGACGTATTGTGCACGCTTACAGATAACTGTTATCAGTGCCAAACATCATTATGACTGTGTGTGAGATCGGTGTCGGCTTTTCCCTAAAAGGTCAAAACCACATTCCCTACTTCATGGCGTTGGGGAGCGAATATGGAACAAAGCCCATTCAGCCTGTGTGTAACCAAAGTTGGCAAGAGTGAGAGCTTGTGACTTTAAGTGTTATACTGATGTCATGGTTTTAACCTGCACAGACGTGTGTGTGTGTGTGTGTGAGTGTAAGAGAGTATATGTCAGATGCCCTGGAGGGAAAGCGCAAGATCATAAAATGTGTGTGAAATCATCTTGTGTTTTGTCTGAATGATGTGAGGCCACGGCTCGTGTGTTACTTCTGTGCTGCTTGTGCTTCTCTCTAAGTCGAGCATCTTGTCTTCCTTCTACAGAGCCATGAAGGACACGGATCAAGAAAACTCAGGTTAGTGCTGGTGTTGGGAAAAGTGGGCGTTTCCCCCCTGCATTTTGGTCAGTGGTATAGCTTAGGTTTGATGCTATTGGAAAATATTTGAAAAATGTAACCTTTAAATTGAAGTCAGTTAAAATTATTGGGTTTTCAGTTAAAGGTTCATTTCTGGAACTGGTTGTTTCAGAAAAGTTGTTTCAAATATTGTATTAATTAAGAAATAATGGGAAGTAGTGGCTCTCGGGTGGTGCAGCAGTCTAAGAAGCTGGGCCAGGTGTCACCTGCAGAAACGATCGGCTGTTGAGGGAGATGAGGCCAGTTGGGGGATCATTCTCAGCACACTACCTAAAGGCATGGCTGCGCTCTGTAGCAGCAACAACAGCAACTGCAAAAGGCATTGGACAACGCAGACTATCTCAGAAATGGCCTGATTATGGTCGACCACTACTTCAGAGATGATTTTCTGACCTTCTCCAGTAATAATTGTCCTTCTATCCATTCTCCACCATCTCGTGTGAGGCGGCAAAACACTTGTGTCCTCTTCCAGGCAGCTTTATGACAACCCAAGTTCTTTAAACGTACCTGATTTATGTCATTTTTCTTTTCTGCTCCAGTCTCTGTATATGTGATAAACAAACACATGATGTTGCTCAAGAGCGCCCAACATATTAGGGCATGCAGAGCCTTTTCTTATCTGTCAGTTCAGAAAGTTTCTGGACCAGCCCTAAGGCGTTTAAGCTTAGGCCATGCAGGGGCATGTGTTCAGGGGCGGACCTTTTGGAGGAACATTGAAGGATGAGACTGTTTGTTTTGTGCAAAATCTACCTTAAGGCAAGACGTTGTATATGAATAGGGTCATAAAAAGATTGATGTGCAGTACTGTGCAAAAGTCTTAGCCCACCATTAGATTTGTTGTTTTTGCAATGGCATAATGGCCATATATAACGATGATTTGGACCCAAAAATTCAAGTGTGGGTTTGATACTTTTTATAAAACTCTTTTTCACGGAGCTTTATTCCAGTCCTGTAAGCTGTAGCACGCTTAAGCCTTTTCACCCTGCTCTCCTTCAGAAGTGGTTTCTTGGCTGCCACCCTTCCTAAAAGACTATTCCTGGTCAAGCTTCTTCAGACTATTGAAGGGTTAACTTGGCATCCCAATGAAGCTCCCAGACGCTGCTATTGCTTTGTGTAAGGGGAGGTCACAGTAGATACTCGCCACTGTAGCCTATAGCTGTACATTTGTTTGTTACAAGTAATTTTCTTGTTGTATTCTCATAGTCTGAGAAGTAATAATATATGGTCATTATACCTTGTCTAATCTAATGGTGGCCTAAGACTTTTGCACAGTATTGTACATCCTCTGCAAGCCTGTGTGTGTGTGTAATTCTGTTGTATGAGGAACCAGTGCCAAGTGATTCACATCTTCGCCATTCTGTGATCTCACAGGTTTAGATTAATCATGATGATCTCAGTGTGTGTGGCGTATAGTGATGGTAAAAATCCACTTAGGATCCTTCGTAATCTTCATTAGAGTGGTGTGAAAGATGAAACTGCTAGTGAGCCGAATCTGTTTGAGTGGGTTTTAAGTGCTGGTACGACTTAAAATCATAACCAACAAACTTTTCAGCCAAACTAAAGTGGGTAAACTGAAACAAATGAGCTTGGTAATAGTGGAGATGGAAGGTTCGATCCTGATGTGCCGGTATTGGCTGATTCTCAGCCCAAATAAGTGATCAGCTGATATTTTTCTAATTTAGAAATATCCTGCGAGTCGATCAGTGGCATGAAACAGATGAGCCATGTTTTGCGAGGTAATTGGCTGCAGCTGGGCGTGAACCCCCTCGGCCACAGGTCCCTGCAGTTCATAGCTGAAACACTAGATGGAAATACAGACTCCAACTGTCCACTAAAGGGACTAAAACTGGTGGAAGAAACCCTGTATTGTGTTCAGTTAAGTGTCCAGATAGTTAATCATAAGTGGTGATAAACCAGTTTAGACCATGGCTGCGTACGAATGGTATACTTAACCAGTACGTACTAGATTCCATCCAGCAAACACTGCTCGATCGTTAAAGCAGTATGCTCTTTCAGTATGCAAGTGTGCAGTATGGACAGGACCTCAGCCTGCTTTCGTGTACTGTTCAGTTTTGGACGCAGCCCATGGATTATGTCTTGATTGGGCTGAAATTGGCATACGCTGAGTTGTTGCTTCTCTTTATGGCCATCATTTACCTTCTAATGATGCAAGCATCAAAATCTTAATCTATGTCACATAGCCCTAAAAATGCCTAACTCCTCAATTACCTAAAAATGACCTATTTGTCACATAATGCCCAAAAATGTTACGTCATTTCAAGTAATTGGACTCAATTCTAAGTCAAGTCTTTTATCGGTTTTCCAAGTCCTTAAATTTGTGACTCAAGTCTCAAAAATCTGCCTCTCTCCCATCTGTGTGGGAAGAATCTTGACTGGACACTTGGGCAGGACCAGCACAAAGGGGCAAATAAGCCCAGATTTGTGCCATTTGTGGATGTGTGTGTTCTCCTGTTAGGATTTGAATTTGTATCCTATCCTCTATTTTATATCCTCTTTCCTCAGCGGATGATAAGACGGACGAGAGAGCCATGATGAGCGTCGCTGCCAAGATGTCTCTGTTTAAAGTGAGTTGGAATAAAGTTATAAACAGCCTAAAACATAAATCGTGCGACGTTTAACGTCCGCATTAACACTTTGTGAAACAGGACATTAACCGAAATGGACATAGACCAGACATTCCCATAGCCAAACAGTCATTTCATACATTTTGTTTTATTTTAAACAATAATATTAATTTAGTATTCAGTACAGTACATTAGTCAATCTTCTTTTATTACATTTGAAATACTCATCGATAACGAAAGGGACACGTTGTTTCAGCTGCGACTGCGATTTGTCTGTCAGCAGGCATCTCAGGGGTTCGCTCGTACTGGGATTCTGTCATTCAGACGTGAACTGGATGCATTTAAGACATTTTTATTATTATGTCTTAAATACATCCAGTTCACGTCTGAATGACAGAATCTTAGAATCGTGAGATTGTCTTATGTCGTGTTTATTATTATAATTAAGACCTCAGCCATTGAAGCGAAGGCATGTTGATTGGACGGATGTTAAAAGGTGCATACCTGTAATTAATAGATTAGTTTAAAGGTCTCGTGGTTACTCCACGGCTTTTTGTAAGACTTTTAGTACGTGTTCTACAGCAAACTGTCTTCCCACTGAGACATCTGATAAATACCAGTCCTAATATCTTGTTGAAACCAGCAACCAGTTAAACTATCTTGGTAAAAGCATTAGTGGAAATTACTAAGCAAATAACATGTTGCTATATTTAGCTGTACCTGCTACCTCTCTATCTCGCACCATCTCACTCTCTCTCTCTCTCACTCACTTTGGTTCTTGGTTGGTAATTGGACACTTTTGAGGATCTGGTTACTGAGTGGCTTGCATAGTTTAGGGTGCTATTTTATTCATCTGCCTGCTGACCCACTTGTGCTCTGCCCATTAGAAACACATACAAGCCATGGTACAAGTGTGGAGGTTTTGGAGCACTGTCAAAACACAGGACGTTTAGAAAGCGCAGATCTAATGCTGGGTCATACAGTTTTAAAACCGTTTGGGAAACCATTTTCAAGGAACTATTAAAAACTATCCATGGCTGTTACTACTTGCCACTGCTGAGCTAATTAAGAATATTACTCACAAAAGAAGTCATTTCAAGTCCGCTTTATTTCTATAGCGCTTTTTACAATGGAGCATTGTCTCAAAGCAGCTTTAAAATGATAGATAAGAGGAGGAGGGAGAGAGTTCCTGCCCTCTGTGGTCTGGAGCTGATGATGGAAGAACAGCTTGGGTGGAGCTGAAGCGGAGGGACATGTTAATGTGTAGGCTGGAGTTGGGACCGGAACACAAGCTCAGAGAGAAAAGAGAAAATGTAGTTAGCTGTTGTTAAGAGCACAGAGTCTATTAACGTACCACGATTGAACCACTGACGCTAAACGTAGCATGCTGAGTAGATCCAGAACCTCACCGTGTTCAACGTCTCATCGTGCTTAGGAGCTGGAAAAGTCTGCTGCTCCTGAGGCGCTCTCCTTTCTAAGGCCTCGCACCAGGTGCAGCTTCACCGAACCGCGTGTTCGCCATGGCAATGAGGTCCGGGCTCCTCCTCAACCAGGCACGTCTGAGAATGCAGGAGAAAAGGAAAGGTGAGACACAGGACTTAAACCTTCAGACTTTCCAGTATGTGCTGGATGTGAACTGTGAGTGATTGATCTGATGTTACTCCTTCTCCAACGTGCACAGTGTCAACGTCCAGGTGGAACAGACTGAGATGGAGATGGAGGTGGAGGACGATGCCAGCTCCAAGCTTTCTCTGAGTGAGAAACTGGCACTGTTTAATAAACTCTCTCAGCCTGTTGCAGTCGGGGCTCCTGGAGCTTCTCGGGTGACAGGAGGTGACGGTCGCTCTTCAGAAGCGTCGGAGAGGCGCAGGCAGAAAGGATCACGCTACCGGACTCAGCCCATCACTGCAGACGAGGTCCAGATGGTCAGTGTGTGAATATATTTATGTGAATAACCCTGTTGTTGAGTTTGGTAAAACCTATGTTTTGGATTCACGGCAATGGATAGCCGTGGCTTATACAGTGGGGCAAATAAGTATTTAGTCAGCCACTGTGCAAGTTCTTCTGCTTAGAAGGTTGAGATAGGTCTGTAATGTTCATCAAGGGGCCCTTCAACTATAAGAGACAACATGAGAAAAAAAAATCCAGGAAATCACATTGTAGGATTTTTAAAGAATTTAATTGTAAATCATGGTGGAAAATAAGTATTTGGTCAATAACAAAAGTTCAACTCAATACTTTGTAACAATCTTTGTCCTGTAAGTCTTCACTGTAAGTGTTCCTGTAAGTGTACCTATGATGAAAATTACAGACCTCTCTCACCTTTATAAGTAGGAGAACTTGCACAGTCAGTGGCTGAATAGATACTTTTATTCCACTGCGGTGGAGTGATGCAGGTACTGCACTACAGACCACCAGGTCTCAGGTTTAAGCTCCAGCACTGAAAGAACTGCCACTGTTAGGGCTTGTACAAGGCTGTTAACCCCTGTTAAATTAATCAAACTTTTAGCTTAGTGTCCCAAGTTGCGGTTTCAGCCAAGGTTTTTCAGTTTGCAATACGAATCAATGGATTCAGTGGAAATGATCACTATTAATGTCCTAGTCCTAATTCGATTACATCTTTCTCCAAAGCTGAACAAGGGTCCGACTCAGCTGCCTCCTCATCTCACCTCCGACGCCTCGGACCAGCAGCAGATCAACTCTTCCGACCTCAAGCCCAGCGAGACGCGTCTCTCCGATCCAAACCTCAAACCCGCTGAAACCCACGACCCCCAGCATGTTCCTCAGCGAGGCCCCGAGATCAAAGGCATCCTGAAGAAGACCAGTCCTGAGAAGACCGAGCTGAGGAGAGGAGCCAGGCACGACAGTGTTCTAATGGGGCCGAATGGAGAGCTTAAAGGAAGAAGCATGCTGGTAACGGCAGGGGAATATTCTCCAGCTCCGCGATCTACCGCCCCCTGGAGACAAAGAATCAGGAAGGATGGCACTTCTTCCTCTCACAGATCTCGTAGGTCTACGCCCGTGGCTAAGGACCGCCCATTGACACCACAGGACACTCCCACTCAACTGGCAGTGCTCGGGGTCAGAGCAAGCACGAGGAGGGGTAGCTATTCCTTTTTTATATCTACGTTCTAGTTCAAAATGAGTTTTTGTGTTTGCTTAGTGTTTTATTGTTATGTATAATGATGCAAACAAATTAGGCGGAGAAGACTACAATACCCAGGAGCCACCATTGTAGACAGTTTACGTAATGTCTAATTTTTACACACAGTCATAACACTTTAAAAAAAAAAAAAAAAAAATTAAAACACAGTTACTTTATTGCAATGTCAGTGTCTGGTAGTGACATTTTTTTCCAACTTATTTTTAGGGTTTGAGACACTTGTATCCAATCAATGGTCTCTACCTACTCACCATGTGGCCATGGGGTACAGGGCTTTTGAATAGTATGAATTCTAATCTGCTACAGTTCTTGGATGGTAGCTGTTGTGCTGTAAATTAATTCATTCAGTTTCTTACCCGCTTGATCCTGGACAGGTTCTCGCGGGAGAGCCGGTACCTGGCCGTTGGCATAGGGCACAGGGCAGGAACAACCCCAGACAGGGCACCAATCCATCGTAGCTGCTGTAAATTGTCCGGAACCCTTTGCCACATGGTAGTGGGGTTAAACAAAGTGGTCCAATGTGTGTTCGGTCCCTGAAGATGCTACTAGCTTTCGTTTCTTATAAATAAATCAAAAATGATATTTTAAAAACTACATTAGGGAGGGAAGAAAAGGAAAATTCAAGTATTATTTTCACAAGTTCACAGTGTGGGGTTATGGTTTGGGACTATGTGCCCCAATAGAAACATACTATAAATGATTTTGTAAATGTTTAGCGCATTACTGTTTTAATTAATGCTCTGGGTTTAAATATTGTACATCAGAGCATAGGCCTTATAAATAGTCTGAATACTTTAATTGTTTTTTGTAAAAAGGGTTTTTTTGGGACTGCAGGTGGCCTGAATCCCCCACAGAACAGGAGCAGGAGCCAATGTGCAGTCCAACACCTACCGCAAACTCACAGGTAGGTGTGTTCTCTTTGGTATATGTCAGCCATATTAGCGTTAATGCATTTGCATCTTGGATGGTGCTCACAACATGAAGTTTGACTGCAGACTTTATGGAAAAGTCCCAGTCCTAATTTGTGGAGAGGGTTACACTCGTTTGGCAAATCTAATACAGTGGTACCTTTTTAGTACCGAATATTTCCTGCAAGGAATAATGTAAATTGAATTCATCTGTTCCAGAGCCCCAAAAATCCACATTTGCGTTAACCATATGCATTATAGAGTTGTATTACATAATTAAACACTATTTACCCAGACAAAAAACCCCACAATAATTAGATGAAATAACATTCCACGTACCATTCTTGCCATCACCACTTTTCTGCTGGTCTCAGGGGATGGGCGTCGCAGGGATTAATACGTGAATAAATAAAATAATGAAAGTTTCTGTGGTACATGTGCAGCGTCTTATTACAGTGGAATGACAGACGTGTGTGTGTGTGAGAGAGACAAACGGATTGCGTTTGTTCGGAAGGCGAGCCGTTGCTCAGTTATTTTAAAGATATGGCCGGGTAAATAAAACGCACAATGAATCCCTAGGTGTATTCCATGAACATTCACTCTCAGCCCGGGGTTTTGTGTTCACCATTTTGCGGTATCCCTTTTCTCCTCTTTTTCTGTCCTGTGCTGCCACCTGTAGGATGAGAGCAGTACTGCGCGCGAGTCTCCTGCACCCGCTGAGTATTGGGTAAGAGTGCGCAGTGTGTTAGGATTTCTGAATATTTGTAAAACATGTGTGAGGCGGAGCGAGTCCAGTGGTTAGTGTTATCTAATTCTAGAAGTAGTAATGCAAGTCTCCTTGTATCTCGACCTTCTGCTCCCCATCACATCCTGTTTCTTCTTTTCCATTTTCTTCACCCCTTTCTGATCCTGAATCCTCTGTAGGAACCGGTCTATTCCTCTGTGTACTCTCCTCCTAGCACCCCACCTCAGTACAAGATGTTTTTCAATCAGGTGAGTTTGCGTGGGTGCACGTATATTACACGTGTGTGTGTGTGTGTGTGTGTGTGTGTGTAATATGAAGTGTTGAATTTATTCAATAATTGAACGACAAAACGAAACAAAATAGTTATCGTCCATACCTGAGCTACGTTTTATAAACGTTCCTCCATCGCATGAGTGGGCATAAAGTTTTGGCTTCTTGCAGTATATTTAACTATATACAGTCAGGCTCATCTTTATCTCCTTCCCTTCCTTTGTTTATAGAGAAGTCTTTCATATGAAGCTCAGGAGATTTCCTCACCTACTCGAACCCAACCACAGTCACAAGGGAGACGTGAGGTATAACGTACAGCTGCACACACTGCAGCGCAGACACGCTCTGAAATGCGTCTGGGTTTGAAAAAAGAGATCTGTTTGTAGGAGAGCTCAGTGGAAGCTGGATTTCCTCCACCTGAGCAGAGCGAGTCCCAGATGTTTGAGAAGGCACAGGAAACCCAGCAGCCTGTCGCCTTGGAGAGCGCCAAAGAGGATACGACATCATTGCCCGAGTGTCTGAACAGCCCAGAGAATACAGAACAGGACCTGAACACGCTCTGTCTAAGCAACACTCCCACGTAAGAGCAGCCTGTGTACATACTGTTCTTAGTACTGAACAGTTAGGAGTGAACAAGGCAGTTTGGAGAGCACTGTTGGTGAGATCCTGAGATCATCTGCGATGAGTTTCCTGTCCCAGACTATAAATGAATGGTTTGGCTAAACCTAGTAATCATTAGTAGACAGATATTACTTGGTGTGAACAACTGCAGTCACAGTGGCCCTCTGTGGATGATATACCCTGGTGTATACCATATTCCGTTTAATACGCGTGTGGTATGGGACGCAGCCTTTTTCTGGAGACACTTGAATGGTTGTAGTGATGCTTAAATCAGTTTTCTAAGGATGAGCTGTTTTAGATGTGTGGTTGGGTGTAGGGTTTTGGGCTGAGGGTTAGTGGGTAGCTGTAGAGTAATGGCTTACAGGTTAGGGTTGTGCCAAAGTCGGTGATTTAGATGTAGCCTTAGGATTAAGGGTTAGTTGTAGAGTTTAGAGGTCAGGGTTTGGGCTTAGGAGTAGTGTATTGGTTAAGGTTAGTTATTTAGCTTGAGGTGAGGGATGGGAGTTGGTTGTAGGGTTATATGTCAAGTATGGTTCGGAGTAGGCTTGGGACTTAGTTGTGGGGTTGCCAGATACCATGTTTGTGCTTATTACATGTGGTTTGTGGTCAATTTCTGGAGATGTATTCAGAATTAGCAGAGTGGTTGTGGTGTTTCTTTTCGCTTCAGCTCAGGCGTGGGGTTGGGAGTAGGGTTAGGTGTACGGTTGTTGTTGGTGTTGGTGCTAAGGGCTCTTATGGGATTGGGGGTTAGATGTAGGCTCAGGGTTGGAAGTTAGTTGTTGGGTTATGGGTTGTAGGGTTAAGGAGTAGTTAGGGTTGGGGTGGATGTAGGCTTGAGGCTGGAGTTGTATGTTTGGGTTGTATGTTTGGAGTTTGGCGTTAGGTTAAGGGTTGGCGGTGTAAAGTGAGGATTGGGAGTTAGTTGTTGGTTTAGAGGGTAGATTTTTGGTCTTGGGGTTTGGGGGTCAGATGTAGGCTTGGGGCTGAGGGTGTAAGGGTTAGTTGTAGAGCTATGGCTGATAAGTTTGTGGTGTTAGGTGGTTAGCATTGGAGTTATTTAGTGGGGTGAGGTTTGGGAATTAGGGTTAGGGTCAATAATTATTGACAGTAATACAATGTCAGTGGAAGGACTTCATAAATGCAAGCTGTGTGTGTGTGTGTGTGTGTGTGTGTGTGTAGCCTGAGCTCGGCTGTAGCAGAGCACCGTCGTTCGGTCCGACCATCACGCCGTACCCGGGGTTCGAGGAACCCGTTGCGCTCCCTTGCGGCACGAGATGACATCTTGCAGGACTTCATGCAGTTGCAGGACGAACCTGATGCCATGGAAACCGACAAGGGTGAGTTATGAGCTCATTACAGTAACAGCTACCGGACTGAATTCCCATGTCCACAGATTTCTATATCCTCATTACACTTTATATCTGGCTGGACTTAAATAAGTCAGGGAAGTATATCACAGCGTTTCCCAGCCACTGTGCCGCGGCACATAAGTGTCATCAGGTGTGCTGTGGAAGATCCAATTTCACCTGACTGGCATTCAAAACCAGCAGCGTGTAGTGAAAGGCAGAACAATTACATTCTCTTCCACTAGAGGGCAGTAAGATATCAGCTTTGTGTTCAACTAAACAGGCCCACGTTTCACACTGAGTCAGTAATTGGTATTGAGACTAGATTTTCGTTATATGGCAGTAAATATACTTGGTGACATTTTTATTTGATGGTGTGCCTTGTGATTTTTCTAACGCGAAATATGTGCCGTGCCTCAAAAAGGTTGGGAAACACTGATCTATTGTGTTACGTATGAACGCTAGGTGTTTGTTGACAGATTGAACAACTTCGCTCAACTTCCATTTGAACTGACTTACTAGCAAACACTTTTTTGCGTGGAAGTTATTATAGTTGTAACGAAACACCGGATTTCATGTAACATGTATGTGAGCGGACGTTATGCGGCGCCTACTTGTATTAATGTTGCATTCTATCCCGCTGACGTTGTGTTTTGTCCCTCAGCTGTAAAGAACAACCACAGCTCCAGTATTGCTTCATCCTCCAAGATTAGCACCGTGCCCTTCACCAGCCTCATGCTAATCCATGTCAAAGGTAGCGTCTCTGTCAGAGGGTCATGACGTTACTTTTTGTCCTTTTAATAAGTTGAAACCAACTGTAATAGCTGGTACACACACTTTTTTTGTTCAGGCTATGGTAAATTAATTTGAGGTCTGTGAACGCGAGTTTTCTTCCCATCATCCTACGTAGAGTGGTGCTTAACAATTTGTGAACCTGTTTCTACAGACATATGAGCCAAGACATCATCAGAAATCCTAACAGACAATATTATAAACAAATAAGACTTGGTAATTTAATTTGAGGAAAGTGGTACAGCCACTCAAGAGGCTTGAAATGGTGTAGACTAAATGGGATTTTATTAGTTCTTTCATTTTCGTACTTGCGTAATGCAAATTAGTCACATGGAGCTGGGATCTAATCGGCAGCATAAGGTGTAAGGGCACAGAAACACACACTGGGTCATTTTTTGGGATCACCAATTGATGTTTATGTAGTTGTATTTAGCTCTTAAAACTCTAGCATGAGCACATTGCTTCCTGAGATTGTGGGTAATGTAGTTTTTGCTCTGGGTGCCAGGATGCAGACGAGTGCAGGTGCGCTTAGTGGAGCCAGTAGCCTCCTCTCTGAACAGCGGCGACTGCTTCGTCCTCATCAGCCCATCTGCGTGCTTCCTCTGGATGGGTCAGCTGTCCAACGCCAGTGAGAGGGAGAAGGTACGCTTGTTGAACCCTTTGGAATGACCAATTGTAGTGGAGCATTGTCTCAATGCAGCTTTACAATTTTAGATCATCTCCTAATATCTACGTCCAGTCCCAAACTGAGCCTAGGGCGACAGTGGCATGGAAAAACTCCCCTTAACGATATGAGGAAGGAACCTCAAAAAGGGACCCGACCTCCTTGGGTGGTGTAGCTGATAAATCTAAGAATGAAACTAATTTATCTAAACAAATAAGTCTTATAGTTATAGGATCTTGAATTTAAGCAGGAAAGTCCTTGCAGTACGTCGTCCCCAGCCAACAGGAGGAGAGAGGGAGATACTGCCCCCTGGTGTTGAGGCTCGTTGCGATGACGATGCTAACATTATTGATTATGCTGTATTGCCACTCTCTTCAAGGCCTCTGCCATGGCCTCATTGGTTGTGGCTCAGCGGGATCTGGGGTGCCAGGCAGCAGAAGTCGTCCACCTGGAGGAGGGAGTAAACGCAGACAGTGTTCAGGCTACAGAGTTCTGGAAACTTCTTGGAGGAAAAGCGTCTTACAGAGGTGAAACCCTCGACACACTGTTAATGCTGTTAGAATCCTCTTCATTATAGCCTGTAATGCTGTGGTTGTTGTGCAGGCTGGGCCGACGACGACCAACAGTACGAGACGGCGATTTCCGAGTCGAACTGTGTGTACAGGCTACAGGGAGACCGACTCGTCCCACATGAGCAGTGCTGGGCCATGATGCCACACCTCGCTCTGCTGGACTCCACCCAGGTTAACCCTCAGAGCGTGCACTCAGGCTCATTGGCATAGCATGGTCCTGAAAAGTCTGCTACCGGTGGACTTCATGGCAGGAGGGATGGGCGTAGGGAAATGCAGTGAGAGAAAAAGTTGCGGGCGTAACAATAATTGTTTTCACTTTCATTACGTTACTCAGTAAATTGGAATTAAGTATTTTAGATTCATCTTTTGGTTATACCAGAGCTGAGTTTATAGGTCCAAATTAAGCCCTTCCCACCCCCTGTGATCCTGACCAGGTGTGGATTAGACATGATAAAACCAAAAACAACCGTAGGCCTAATGTGTAATGCTTTGTTTCTTAGACCCTGCTGATAGATTTTGGCACTGAGCTGTACCTCTGGCATGGGAAAGGCGTTTCTCCCAGTGAGAGGAAGTTGGCGCTGCATTTAGCTCAGCAGGTCTGGAGCGGAGGTTATGATTACAGTAACTGCAGGATCAATCCAGTCGACCCCTTCGGCACCAACCCCCAAATTCAGAGGTGAGCTCAAGAACAGCCCATGATTAAACCGTTCACAGGTGGAGATGCTCTGATGAGACGCCCTTTGGTTGTGGGTTTAGGCAGGGCGTGGGCCGGCCGTCCTGGGCTCTGTTTGGCCGTGTGTTCGAGCAGAACGAGACTCTTCTGTTCAGGATGAAGTTTGCTGATTGGTCCGAACAGATGGAGCGCAGGAACGCTCCCGTGCAGGAGGTGAGCTTCAGCGTACAGGCTCATCCCATAATTACAGTGAAGACTACACAGTGTCATAGAAAGATCTCAGATACAGCTTCGGACCCTGATTAGGATAAGCAGGGATGAAGCGGGAGGCTTTGATTAGAGGCTAACTAATCACGTCATTGCTTTCACCACAGGCTCCTCGTCATGCAGCCTGTCCAGTTGACTTGTGGTCATGTGATGCCAAAGCCCTGTACGCTGGACAGTGCGTGTCAGGTGCAGAACCTATCGTTTTGGAAGGTGTGGACATACAGAGAGGTCGGGGTTTAATAACACTCTCAGATGGCCGACAGGCAGAGTTGAGCACCGTTGCTGTAGACTGTTGGCGTGTTGGCACTGGAGACGCCTGCAGAGTGGCCCCGGAGAGCATCGGGCAGCTCCATGAGGACAACACCTACGCTATATACTGGACGTACCGCCTCAGTGCCGCCGGTGAGTGCTTAGATGGTGGGATTTCTATAATGTGGATGGTTTATAATATTAATAAAAAGCACGGTTAGCTCCAACCCCACAATCTGATTGGCTGAGAGAGAATTTTCCAGTGACTTCTGACGATAACGTTATTATTGCTTAAATAAACACTTTAAAGGGTGCGTTCGGCAAAAATCAAAAGTATACAATCTTCATGTTCTACTACTACAGACAGTCAGACCAGTCACAGCCCAGACAAAGAATGCTCCGCCCTCTTCATCTGGCATGGACGCCACTCGCAGGTCAACGGGCACCAGTTATCCCTGCCATCATCTACCCAGAATAAGCCTCGGGTGCATATAAAAGGAGGGGAGGAGCCGGCCTGCTTTCTGCAGCTTTTCCGAGGATTATTGGTCGTTCACAGAACAGAACAAAGCAGAAAACGCCCAGGTGAGGATCAGTTCATGCCCCTAAGGGTCAGTCCTTCTGCGTAGTAACGTTCTCAAACCAAAGCTGATAAAGGATGGTAGAAGCATATTGCTTGGTTTTCCTTAAAATAATAAGTAAATAAAATATTTAAACAGCATGACAGGTTAGAATTCGAATCTGTAGCACTGTAGAACCTGCTATGCTGCTGTTTTACCAGCAGATGGCAAGAGCTCACTAAAGTACCATCTTTAGTCACTTTTAATAAACGGACCGGACATGAGCACGACTCTGTTTCTGCTCCAGAGGGCTGGCGCATGTTCTGCGTGAGGGGCGCCGTACCGTTAGAAGCTAACCTGTTGGAAGTGGAGTGCTGCAGCTCCAGTCTGCGCTCGCGTGGTTCTTTGGTCCTGCTAAAGGCGGCGCTCTACCTGTGGCACGGCAGCAAGGCCCACGCTAGCGCGCGTCAGGTGGCCCGACACGCCGTCCAACAGCTCACGCATGCGTAAGGCTCACCGGAACCCTGCTGTCATTACAGAATATGTACGGTCTCGGTGCGAGGCGCAGACCACAGGTGTGTTGTCTGTATCAGGTGTCCTCCTGAGATGGGGCTCAGCAAAGGTGGTCTGAAAATTCAAGAACTTGAAGAGGGGGCCGGAGTCAACGAGTTCTGGAAAGCTGTTGGTTCGCAGGACAGGAAGTCCTACGACTGCATGCTGCCAAGGTAAGACGTCTGGAATGCAGAGCCTGGATCAGTGATGGTGTGCGGTACGATTCCTTATGATGTCACTTTTAGATCCCGGCAAGTACAACTTCACGCCCCGCCTCTTTCACCTGAGCGCCCAATCGGGAACGTTTAAAGGGGAGGAGCTGCTGTGGCTCATATCAGGGCCCGTGCCGCTGGGGTCCCGTGATGGCAACGCCGTTCGTCCAGGAGTGCTTGTACTCGGTGCCACAGCCTGGTGGAGAGCAACATGTCGGGTTTTGCAAAAGTTTGTGCACCCCTAATCAACATTGTGTTTTTTGTGGGGGGGGCGAACTCCTTTTTGGAATTAACCATCATCAAGTCAGTTATGCTCACTGGCCATTTTATTAGGTACACCTCCTTGTTCACTCATTGCCCATTTCATCACTTCCACTTACCATAGACTGGGGTCGAAAAAGGTGCTTAAACTTTTGATAATTTTGCCGCCAGTTATCCATTATATTCATGTATCTACTGATATGTTATTTAAGCTTTACAAATTAAGTTCTGAAAGTTCAGAAAACCATCAAGTTGATCAGGGGAGCCAAACTTTTGCCCAAAAATGTACAAACATTTGCACTCAGACGTCATCGGTACCCCTTGATTTGAGCTGAACCCCCTCTGTGCAGCTCTTGTTTCTTATTGGATAACTCACTGGAGGTGTATCTATGGCAGAGCAGCACTGTTCCAGACTCGCAGCGCCCCCCACTGGGACACGGAGAGGGGAAATGCGCCATGGAGACTGCACTTCAGTACTGCCGAGGCAAGAGTATTAGAGATTATTAAAGAGTTCTATAATTAGTCCAAATGTACTCTTTTTTAGTCCCGTAATACGATTTTGGGAGTGTGGCCCCCAACAAATAGGAAGGGTCAAAATCATTGTACTTAAGTAGTTTTTCCTGTCTGTTAAGTGTTTGGTTTCTGTGCGATGCAGAGAGGAACCCCAGACGGCCACCCATGGCTTATCTGATTGAGGAAAGGGGCGGAGCCTCTGACCTTCACTAACATTTTCCCATCGTGGGAGAATCCAGTAACACAGGTCCAAGTGAGGCGGCGGGTTGCCAGGTTCACTTATTTGTAAGAGACTTTGGCTCTTCACGGCTCGTTTCCGTAGATCTGTTTTGCTCTGGGAATCTGGGAACCCTGGAATGAAAACCATTATTTTATGGAGACTCTGAAGTGTTTGTACATTGGGGCAAAAGTATTTAGTCATAATACAGTCAGTAGCTGACCAAATACATTTTTGCCTCATTTTGTATATGCTAGAGGAAATGAAAATTTGATTATTTAAGTTTGTAGTTTGTCATGTCCCTCTGTGAGATTTGTGTGTGTGTGTGTGTGTGTGTGTGTGTGTGTGTGTGTGGTGTGTGTGTGTGTGTTGTGTGTGTGTGTGTTGATGCAGGCCTCGGTGCAGAAGAAGCTAACGTTAGTACAGGACGCTCTGGGGGCTCTGATGAACAGGACTCAGTTCAGTTGTCGAAGGATCTGTTAAAGAGACCGTTAACCAGATGGAGTGGGATCCACAGCAACCTGGAGACATATCTTTCTGATCACGACTTTCATGGTGAGCTTAGGAACTAAATCTTTACCTGAGGATGAGGAGGATGTGACTGAAAACACCAGATATATTGTAATAAGTTGTATATGGTGTAATACTGTGTGCCTTTAAGTGCACTTAATCCAGTCATCATTGGATTCCGCAGTTCAGTTACCTGTGGTCATGTAGGCTCCGATTCTCAGTTGGGTTAAGACGTCTTGATAGAGAGCTGTATTTTAGGCTCAGTAATCAGATTTTCTCAGTGCTTTTCTCGGTCTGTTTCATGCTCTCACACCGAAAATCTAAAACCGTTAATTTTTTACTGGCGATCCCCCCTGAGCGTCATTAAGGCCACTCCTTCTCCACTGTCCTGAGTTTAGCATGAACGCAGCATGCAGCAGATCAGTGAGGATGTCGGCTGTGTGGAGTCATCTCATGATCTCCAAAGACAAGCGACCTGTAATCACTGATCACGTGGGGAATCCATATTAGAAATTTTGACATTATTCAGTTTCATTTTCAGCCAAGGTTCTTTAGTGTTTCGGTGCTCATTTCAGAACTTGATTTATTATTAAAACTTTTTCAGAAATGTCATCTGTTTGTTTCCTTGCTCAGGCTACGGCAACGTTCTTGCCCCGCTTTGTCCTACTCCATTTATCCCACAATGTTCTTATATTTCCCATTTTGAGGTTCTAAAGCAAATCCTGTTTGTTCCAGGCGGTTTGGGAATGAGAGGGAGCGACTACACGGCTCTGTCTGATCTGCAGCAGTTAAACCTGAAGAAGAGCAAGGCTTGTACTGACGCAGTATTCAAAGGACTGAGTAGAGTTTTCAATCTCCAAATTGTCAAAAAAAATGTAGTAGTCTCTTCGTATTGCTGGTTGTGTAAGAGAATCCTATTTTTCTCGTAACGTGACGACTTTTTCCATGTACATTTTTTAATCCGGATTACTATTTAAGACCGAGTGCATGTGGGTGTGTCTGGTGTGAACATTTTAGCGCCTTACATTGGATTATTTTTGGCCAAAGCCCTGAGAGCTGAGGGAGGGGTTCCTACACCCATCTCTGTTTCTGGTGGGTCGTCTCCTACAGCTGTTTTGGTCCCTCCAATGTAGATATGGTGCTTGGTGTGTGGTTGTTTTACTGAAACGGAATAGACACCTTATCATTCAAGCTTTAGAGAATAAATAAATAAAGAAAATAAATAAACTGGATGCAAATCCTTTTGTATCAAACTTTATCTGTGCATATCGAGTAGATAGAGAAAGGAAGTAGCAGGTGAAAGTGTGCATATAAAGTCAAAATAAAATACAGGGTGCCCAGTAACTCCGGGATTGCTCTGTTATTGAGTCACAGTCTGAATGCCTGAATTTTGTTTTGAGTACACATGCTTTTTGTTCTTTCTCTCCCGGGTACATTAAGATCTGGAAAAGCTTCATAAACCCAGTGACTCTGGACTCGGGGAACACCCTGTATGATGGATATAAGCTGTGAAAACTACAAGTGTTCCTAGTGCGCACTGATTGAGTGTTGGGCTAACCGCCTTACTAAACACTTACAATAAAAACAGGATGAAGACAAATAAAAACAATAACTAAACCTAAGCCCATAGCAGGATGTGTCAGAGGGGTGGTATAGATCATTTATACGGTTCCACAGCGGCGGAATGAAGTCACTCACCCAGAGCTAATGTAACACGTACTGGGAAATGTGTTAATAGAGAAGCTTTAGGCTATGCTCATACTGCAGGTAAGTGTGCTACATTACAGGCTGCTGACATTTTCTGTCTAATGTGGCTTTTTCCCAGCACTAGTGTGTACATGCTCTTTAGATGAACCGCAACGCCGGCTTAGAAATAAACAAACAAAGTGGAGCGTACAGTAGCGACTGCTAACCTAAACCAGTTCATGGAGAGTCACTTCTCAGATGTAATAATAAGCACTAAGATTGAAAGAAGGATCGATTTTGATGTTTCTGTGAAGCCATGGCACTGCTAAGAGAGCTGTCTGGATGGGAGAACGGAACTGGGAGTGGTGGGACAGTGACATAGTTAATCAAAAACCCACGTCCAAAACCAAAGTCTGAAAGCCCCTGACTTTGCTCCTGACAAGGATCAGGATCTTTTTTTCTGAGGACTGAGGAATCCTGGATGCTGGAAATGGTGGCACCTGTGACAGTTAATTCTCTAACGTTTTAATAGGAATAATTAAAAATGCTTAAGTGTTTGCTGTTGCTGGGCAGGATCATGGGGCGCCGGTGCCTGTACCCAGAGAACATTGGGTACAGGAATTGGCGTATACGAGATGCCAGTCCAAGACGGGTCTTGGTAGCGTTTGCTGTTGGGGATGATCTGGCATATCGGTGCCAATCTATCACAGGGCAACTGCACAACCTCACCCCGGAACGCTCACTTTAGAGATAAACTGACCTAATACATGTACTTGTATGGATGATTGGAGAGAACATGCAAACTCCACCCAGGCTGTGGTCAGGCCACTCCTCAAACCCGGGTTATATATCCAGTGCTACCAAGGCATGGACAAATGGACGCATACAGGTTGTGCTTAACATACCTTAAATGACACCAACCAACCATAACGTTGAAACTGACAGGTAAAGCAAAAATGCTCTGGTTTAGTGTCATGCTGGGAGAGCTTGGGTCTTGGAATTCATGTGGATGTTACCTACCTACTTATAGTGTTCCAGACCAAGTGCACCCCTTCATGGCAACGTTAATCTAATGTAGTGGCCTCTAGCAGCAGTAAAATGCGTCCTGTGGGCTGTAAACCCAACAATGGAGGGCCCACCTCACAGGCATACAGGACTCAAAGGATCTGCTCCCACAGTCAGAGCCTCGGTGGCATGAGGACGGCCCCGTGCAATATTAGGAATGTGGTTTTAATGTTTTGGCTGATTGGTGGATATTAAAGCAAACTGATAAACCTGTAATGTCAATTAAATGCTGGCCTTCACTTAGAGCTTATGTTGTATTTCTGGGATTATGCCCATGCTGGTGTTGATCCAACACCCACCGCTAGAAGGTCTGGGATAGGCTGACAGCAAAAATAGGATTCACACTGGGATATTAGAGCATAAATCAGCCCCATGGACTGGTACTGCTCTAACGATTAACAAATGATACATTGTTCAGGCTGACATTTCAAAGGATTAAACTTCATGTGACTCAGGATTATGGGCCCCAGAGACAGGAGTGCGAATTTCTGCACACTAACATTGTGATAATGAAAGCAGCCAAAATAAGACCCCCAACGATTGGGCTGTTAAATATCTAGATGATGATTGGAATGATTTCTCGCTCAGACTAATGAAAGACAGTACAGAGTCGACAGGGATAATGGAGCTAGGGATGTCATTAAAGTCAGCATTAGAGTAATTAACTTTTCCTTTAGCAAAGTAACGGAACGTATTGATTGTATGTAGTACAGCTACTGATTTATGAAACTGAACGTTACTTGTTATGTTTAAGCAAAAAACGAATAAGCATGTGCAGCAAACTTCCTCTATACATTAGCTGTTACACGCTCAGGCCTAGTGATGGGATACCCAGGGCTTTCAGCAGCTTTGATACATTATACCAGCTACTTCCAAAAACGCATCAGTTTTTCACAATGTGAGTAGCATCCTGAAGAAAGAAAGACAGACTGGATTCATAAAGACAAACAGATTCCCGGGAGAAGAAAGGATTCATCAAGCCAAGAGGAGCAGCTACAAATCCATCCAATGCAGTTCTGTACTTTCTCAGCTACTAAAGGCTGTTTGTGATTCTTACTGCCAGTGTGTACGAGTAATACCACTCCTCGTCTTCATTAGTTGTTAAATGTGTGTACTCAGATGGATTGCTCCCTTTCTGGTAGACGTCTCTCAGGCTCTGAAGCCATGGCCGCCTCTCTCAGCACTACCATGTGATCCTCGGCAGCGGTCAGTGATTGGTCGATCCAGTCCAGGCTGCCGGATATGTGACAGGCGTTACGTGTCACCAGCACCAAGTGACTGACTGACAGCAGCAAGGCGGTGGCTCTGCAGGAATAGATACAGAGGAAGATGGGCTCTCGTTATCCCAAACGCACCTGTGCTCCTATATTTTTTTATCAGGCACCTTCTGTAAGTCCTGTTTAAAGAGCTGTGTTGAGCCATGCGTGTGCTGAAAGAATAAAGAAAAAATAATAAAAATGTACCTGGCATCGAGGAGGACGGGGTCCAGCGGTGGATACATGGAACGAACCACATCATCAACCCTATTGGAATCATAAGTATATTAAGTAAGTATATAGGCTCTGACGTTCCTAAATACCCTCGGATGTTTGGACGTAGACTACATGGACAAAAGTATTTGGACACCTGCTCATTCATTGTTTCTTCGTAAATAAAGTGTACTAAAAGAATTTGTCCTGCTTTCGTTGGAGTAATTGTTTCTGCTGTCTAGGAAAGGCTTTCTACAAGATTTTGGAGCATTGCTATGAGGATGTTGGATGGAGCGCCATCATTCCAGATACCACAGTTCAGCTCTGGGACGCTTCAAACCCCTCTAGCCTACGCTTGTCATGAGGCATGGTGCCAATGGGTTCATGTTTATCTCTTCCAGTGCTATTCTATTGGAAGTCTTACTCTAGAAGGTCTAGACGAGCTAAACATTTGGACACACAGCGCAGGTGTTTGCAATATGACGATTTCTTTATTATTTACCTCGGGCTAATGCGCTTGGCCACCGTGATGATGTCACTGAGGCTGGCCGGGGCCTTCACCTTTGCTCCAGAGCCCATTGTCATGGCAACAAGCTTTTCCGTCAGAGTGTGGCAAATCTGTATGCGAAAAATGATTGAAACGTAGTGGAAATCAGCGACAAGACATCTTGAAATATGATTGCGGAGTGTGTGATTATTAATCTACAGACATTTAAGCAGTTACCTTCAGAATCGAGATACAATGAGACACCAGACCACTAGAGAGACGGAGACAGACAATCAGCACTGTATGAATCTGATATAATGCAGACCTCATCTGTAATTATCATTAGGACTATAGAGACGAAAATGATAAAGGGATCGTACGAGGCGTCTTCGATCCACTCCTCATTCTCCAGAATGGCCTCGATGTGTGGATTAGTGATGACCACATCATCAAGCTCCAGCTCCGATGGCTCACTCTGAGTCTCCATGGCACCAATCAGATCCACCGTCGGCCTGATTGGGGCGAGATGCAAATATTTAAAGCTCAAGATGTGAGCCACCTGATGCTCTCACTCACTTTTTTTATCAGCTATAATATGTGGGGAGGCAATTTTGGTTAAATGGTACGTTTCATTGGTTCAATGGTGCGTTTAACAAGACAATGCAAAACAGCCACATCAGAAAAAGTTAGAACTGAAATATGTAAATCCCTTCCAGGCTTTCTTTGAGGAACACAGAGAAACAGGAGATCCTCTGCCCATCTTTGCTCCTCAGAGACTCAGCCTGCATATATATTTTTGTTGCCATTTTCCACAGCATCCCAACCTTTTCTGCTTTGGAGTTGTAGAATCAGTACTCCTGCAGTACGTGGTACATAACTTACACTTACTTGGACTCAAAGGGATGCAGCAGGTTGGGTTGGTGGCAGTAGCGATGGCGGCACACCACCACCAAAGCCACAAAGGATGCCAGGAAGATGGTGGCCAGCATGCCGATGGCCACAATCACCACCATCTCCATCGTCATGTGACTGACAGACTATCGATCAGAAGCTGGACTCAAAGACTTCATCTGAGGGAGCAGAGGAAAGATTTCCAGAGACAGGGCTGACATTTTAATTTGTGACATAAAAGTTGTTAAGGATTTAGAAAGTAAGAGGAACATTTTGCCGTTTGTAAAGTTTGCTGAGAAATCACAAAAGGATTGTGAACTTTATGGGTCAATTGCTCAGACTTTTTGGTTTAGAACGGGCATAATGTTCATACATAAAAATACAGTGGGGCAAAAATTATTTAGTCAAGGCAATATTTAGTCAGATTGGTGCAAGTTCTCCTACTTTAGAAAGATGAGAGAGGTCTGTCCAATTTTTTCTCATAGCTACACTTCAAACTATGAGAGAACAAAATGAGAAAAAAAAAATCCAGGAAATCACATTGTAGGATTTTTAAAGAATTTGATTGTAAAATTAGGGTGTAAATAGGTATTTGGTCAATAACAAAAGTTCAACTCAATACTTTGTAACAATCACCTTTGTTGCAATGACAGAGGTCTTCACCAGTTTGCACACACTGTAGCTGGTATTTTGGCCCATTCCTCCATGCAGATTAATCAATGGGTCTTGTATGTCTTCCATTTTCTTACAATTGCTCCCACAGTTGATTTAAATTCAACACAACCTGCTTGCCTATTGTAAGATTCACTCTCCCAGCCTGCTGCAGGTCTACAATTTTCTTCCTGGTGTCACAGCTCTTTGGTCTTGGCCATGGTTGCGGTTTGGAGTCTGACTGTTTGAGGCTGTGGACAGGTGTCTTTTATACAGATAACGAGGTCAAACAGGTGCCATTAACACAGGTAACGAGTGGAGGACAGAAGTTACAGATCTGTGAGAGCCAGAAATCCTGCTTGTTTGTGGGTGACCAAATACTTATTTTCCACCATGATTTACAATTAAATTCTTTAAAAATCCTACAATGTGATTTCCTGGATTGTTTTTCTCATTTAGTCTCTCATAGTTGAAGTGTACCTATGATGGAAATTACAGACCTCTCTCATCTTTCTAAGTAGGAGAACTTGCACAATCAGTGGCTGACTAAATACTTTTTGCCCCACTGTATACCATGGACTACTGGACCCAAATGATAATCGCAAACACATATGTGGTCAGAAGTATTGGGACACAAAGCCACATACTTTCTTCTTGCCACATTTCAAGCACTGTTGTAGTTCCTTCAGGAAACGCAGATCTAATTGTGCTGGTTTTGCTTGGTTTAACACAGCTTTTGCACTCTCACATAAAAGACAGTAATCTCACTCTCAGTTCTTGGCAAATAAAACATTTGCAGTGGAGCTTCTTACACATGGTATTAATTACAACCCTTTGCTTGCGCAGCTTAAAGCCCTTAGGTAGGCTATACAGATATCTTGCTTCATTTTTACCACCATGTTTACACGTGTGCAGAAATGTCCTTTTTAAGTTGCCTTCCTGTTGTGCTCACTTCTATTCAGTTATAAAATAACAAAACATTGATTGGGGGTGAACAACCTTTTTTATAAGACTCTCTACTGAACCCGGCACAATCCTGTTGTGTAAATGACGCCTGACGTCGTACCTGTTCCGAATGTGTGAGCCTTTAACTGTGTGCTTATCAGGACCACACCTCAGAACCTTTATCTTTGTGTTAATCTTTAACTTTCCTTACCGGCGTTTGTGGGTGTGTGTACAGGTACAGACAATGGCTCTACAGTAATGGCGTGTGTTTTATAGGTTTTATAGGTTTTATAGCTAAGCAAACCACAACATAATTAAACATCTGAAGCTTTATAGAGAACTTATTGTAACTGTGAAAACATACACTTCCCAATATTGCTTTGCACACCTGACCAGTCTGAGCGGTCCTACCACAGAGCTGCCCAAGTCCTTTACGTCATTACCTTAACTTTGATTTCAGAATGACATTTAGCAGGCAGCACAGGGCACAAGGTGGGAAACAAACACAGACAGGGTACCAATCCATCGCAGGACACAAGCACACACAGAGTCACTTTAGAGATACCATCTGATTAACGTCTTTGGAATGTGGGAGGAAACCAGAGTACCCAGAAGAACCCACATGGATGCAGGGAGAACATGCAAACTGCACACATGCAGAGTTTTGCTGGGAACTGAACTCAAAGTTACTCAAACTGAAACTACTATTCCTGTAGTAAACACCACGACGGATGCGGCGCACCGACAATTTCATAACCAATTTGCTGTTAATGTGATACATTTGCCAACAGACTCCCAAGCTATGACCACTTAATGGCATTTTGGTGGCTCATTGCAAGTGTAGAGGAAAGAGCAGCACTAAGGAGAATGTGGAAGTAGTTGTGCAAAGAGCCCATTCTTGTGTGTTCTCTATAGTGACAACACAATAGACTTGACCATAGACTATATACAGTAATGTGCAAAAGTCTTAGGCCACCATTAGATTAGATTTACCATTGTTTTAGCAATGGTATAATGACCATACATAATGATTCTCTTTATTATTCTGAACATATGTCAGTAATTGTTCTAGAGCCTTACTGTTAACAGCTCATGTTGATTGATTGAAAGCCATCACCTCATTTACATTAGTACCAGGATTTTATACGGACATGAATAAGGCACATAATTATGCAACCAAACATGACTGCACCCGAGACTCAGTTACGACTATTTAAATCTGACTGCTCGAAGCACCATAGGAGGAGATTTGAGACGCATTGTAGCCACATATTCGACTATCAGCGTCAATGCAAGTGGTTAAAAATCTGAACTGGATACAATCCAGATACAAGAAGCATGAAAAGGGCAAGTATAAACCAGATCTGTGAAGCCTCATCATTTAAAATCATATTAGAGTCTGATCTGTATCTGCTACACAATAGATATTATTGGGAGCCTAAGTCCTAATGAGTGGGTTGTGGGAATGTATTTTTTCCAGCTTCTGCTGGTCTTCACTAATCAGCAGTCAGAGCATACCAGAACAACCTGTAATGCTGATTATGATCTGAAATACTGTGCTGGAATGCTCTAATTCTTTAATCAGATTATTTGAGTTTTTACAGTGCTCAGGGTTGGCTGACTGGTTCAACTTTTCCCAAACTAGTGGTTTAAATCCTGTCTGTAAGAAATATGACCATTTTATAACAGTAGAATATTATAGCCACCAACCAGAGGTCGAATGTATAGTCAGGATGGATAAATTATTAAAAAGCTATTAATGTCAAGAAACAGTCATGTGAAAATATATTACATGGTCACACGCGTACAGTGTATTATGTAACATCACGATCTTTTAAAAAAATCACCAAAAGTATTAAAACTATTGATCTTTAATATGTCTTTTTGTTTTGTTTTGCACTTCAGCTATATTTAACCGTTGCTTTCTTACAGTTTTTTTAGTTCATGGTTAGTATACCATATGATTATTGTTACTGTTGTACTTATTAGAAAACAATGAGCATCAACCTATGAACTATACATACACAAACTTTGAATGCTACTTGTAACAGAATGTATACTTTCAGTCCGGCAAAGAATGCTGGGAAACATGCAAAAACTAGAAACTGTGGTATACGAGAGCCGGAGAGTAAAATGGACGAGACTGTTAAAACGAAGGCTGCTAACGCCATTGTGCCATTATTTTATTTTGAATCGAATGGACATGGAGAAGCTCTGGGATGCTGATGTTTAGTGGCGTCTGTTCTGAGGGACTTCACTCTGCCTGAAGTGCAAAACAAATTAACAAAAAGCAAATCTCAAAACTTAACTACATCAGGGAAGCACAACAGCGAGTTCGGAAGCACAACAGGGAGTTCGGAAGCACAACAGCGAGTTCGGAAGCACAACAGCGAGTTCGGAAGCACAACAGCGAGTTCGGAAACACAACAGCGAGTTCGGAAGCACAACAGCGAGTTCGGAAGCACAACAGCGAGTTCGGAAGCACAACAGCGAGTTCGGAAGCACAAAAACAGCGAGTTCGGAAAACACAACCGCGAGTTCGGGAACACAAACAAGCGAGATCGAAACACAAAAAGGGAGTTGGAAACAACAAACGGGAGTTTCGGAAACAAACAGCGAGTTCGGAAGCACAACAGCGAGTCGGAAGCACAACAGCGAGTTCGGAAGCACAAACAAGGACTTCGGGAAGCACACAGCGAGGTTAGGAAGCACAAACAGCCGAGTGCGGAAACACAACAGCGAGTTCGGAAAACATACAACAGGAGTTCGGAAGCACAAACAGCGAGTCGGAAGCACACAGCGGAGTTCGGAGCACAACAGCGATGTTCGAAGCACAACAGGGGGACTTCGGACGCACAACAGGGAATTCGGAAGCACAAACAGCGAGTGCGGAAGCACAAACAGCGAGTCGGAAGCACCACAGAGAGGTCGGAAGACACAACAGAGTTCGGGAAGCACAACAGGGACTTCGGCAAGAACAAACAGGGACTTCGGAAAGCACAACAGCGGTTCGGAAACACAAACAGCGAGTTCGGAAGCACAACAGCGAAGTTCTGAAGAACAACAGGGACTTCGGAAGCCACAAAAAAGGGGGACTCGGAAGGAACAACAGGGACTTCGGAAGCACAACGGGACTTCGGAAGCACAAACAGCGAGTTGGGACACACAACAGCGGAGTTCGGAAAGCAACAACAGCGAGTTCGGAAAAGCACAACAGCGAGTTCTGAAGCACAACAGGGACTTCGGAAGCAACAAGGAAAAACTTCGGAAGCACAAACAGGGACTTCGGAAAGCAACAACAGGGGACTTCGGAAGCACAACAGGGACTTCGGAAAGCACAAACAGGACTGCGGAAACACACCGCGAATTCGGAAGAAAACAGGGACTTCGGAAAAGCACAACAGCGAGTTCGGAAGCACAACAGCGAGTCGGAAGCAAAACAGGATTTGTTGGAAGCACAACAGGGACTTCGGAAGCACAACGCGAGTGGTTCGGAAGCACAACAGAGAGTTCGGAAGCACACGGGGACTTCGAAAGCACAACCGCGAGTTCGGAGCACAACAGGGACTTCGGAAGCACAACAGGGACTTCGGAAGCACAACAGGGACTTCGGAAGCACAACAGCGAGTTCGGAAGCACAACAGCACATCTAAAAACTCAAAAACGAACTCAGAAACATAACAGCAAATCCAGAAAACACAATTGCCTGAACTAGAATAGTCAGACGTTTAACCACACACACACACACACACACACGCTGATGGGTTACATTCTGATCCAATTAACCTGAATACGAGCACGGATGATCGAGGCACATCTTCCGATGCACTTATTAGTGTGTATTTTCATAATTTGTAAGATTTTATATAAAATATGATTAAATTGACATAAAATGAATACGAGTATGCAAATCCTAAAAGACATCGGTGTCGTGCCAAATCGCAACAGCCCTGGCATAATCTGAAGCCAGCCCCCCACCAGCCCATCCTTCCAGCTGTGCACATACATCACACAGTAGGCAGCTGAAAACTCCATGTTAGCTGCAGTTTTTGTTCTTGTCATTGCAAATAACAAACGTCCCTAATTTATTTACACAGCACATACTACCACAGACTAATGGGTCACTCAGGAAATGTAATGCGTTTCATTAAATTTCAAAAACACGTCTGAGTGCATACGAGTCCACAGAGGGCAAAACGAAGACTATCATTTCAGCAGCTGTCAGAATTATATTGCTAAAATTATTCTCCTCTTGTATCTTCTCCTCTGCTGAAGCTACAGTCAAACGCATTTCATGGTACCACAGAGGCAAGGACATGTCTCCAAAACAGGTTTAAAGTATTTCAGCTTCGGCATTAAGAATAATCCCGAGGGAGTAGAAATTCGGCACAAGACTGACTTCATAATCATGTTGTGTAAATCTGTCATCATATTTCATATAAAGTCTTACAAACATGTAATTTTGTTGTGTTCCTGAAGTTGCTGTTGTGTTTTTGGATTTGTTGATGTGTTTCTGAAATTGTTGATACATTTCTGGTGTTGCTGTTGTGTTTCAGGAGTTGCTGTGTGTTCCTGATCAAAGTAATCAAAGTAGTATAAATATGTAAATATATTACAAATATCGGTTATAATATCGGACCGACGCCGATATCTGAAAAAAGTCCATATATCAGCAAATAATATATCGACCTCCTCGTTTCAATTTGCACAATGGAAGAACCATATGTGTTGATGTTTTTAGGTACTTCAACTCATTTAGTGTTATTGAATAACTTTTTGTGACATGTCAGGTAAATACAGATTATAATTTCCCTCTTGGTATACCTGTTTTATTGGTTTCAGGTACTTTGGGGATTAAAGACAAATGAATACAAACAGGGCTTTCTAGACTTTCTAGGAAATGAAAGTCTGTAGTGATGAGGTGTATCACCTAGTGGTTAAGGTACTGGACTTTGGACCAGAAGGTTCAGGGTTCAAATCCCACCTCTGTCGAAGCTGCCACTGTTGCATCCTTGAGCAAGGCCCTTAACCCACAATTGCTTGGATTATAAGGTTGCATCAATTGTAAGTTGCTTTGGATAAGGGCGTCTGCTTACAATCCCAAAAAGTTTGAGAACCCTTGAACAGGCCACAAAGCAATTAAACTATGACAATAACACCCAGATTCAATACAAGTCACTTTAACTTCACTTTACAGCAGGTAACAGTACGGTAGGCTGCCTATAAGGGCTGCTTGACGGTTGATAGTAGGTAATGATTTGGGACACAGCCTTTGTCTAGGACACGCAACATAGATCTTTTGGGTCGTCCCAAAACATTTCAATTTCTACACTAGTTACACTGCATCTTATTAACTTATCTAAAGTGAACACCGAATGGGGAAAAAACATGTATTAATTTAAAAGTGGTTAAATAATTGCACACATTGCTGCCTTTGCTTCTAAAAAGCGCTCTGAAACCAAACAAGGTAAAAACTATTACTCAGATTAGCTCTATTTAAACTTATTTACACCTATACGTTCCCAGTTCTTAACATTTTAACAACAATTTTTTTACCGCAAAAACACATTTACAACATTAACACTGGTTAGAATTAATAATTAAAGCTCTTACCTGTACTTGCCCATGACTTAACATAGGTTTTCACAAAACAGCGGGCGGGAGCGCGCGCGCGCGCCTGGAGATAGCACCAAATGCTCCGGAATGAATGCGCGCGTGCAGGGGGGTAGGTTGCCAGATCACGCCGATTATCGGAATACAATAAGGGGCTGCAATGAACAGCTTTTTATATGACCATGCACAGATCATGTTTATTTTTTATAATAACAAGAAGAACAAATCATGTCAAGTCAAGTCAAATGTTGTCCAACCATCAAATCTCATTTTGACAACAAACTCAATCCACCAGGGACAATCTGGCAACACCGTGCTCATTTCGCGCTATCTTCATGTCTCTGACCAGTGATAAATGGGCGACTACATCGTATGGAAAGCCAAAAGTGCAAAAATCATTGTTTTATGAATAAGAAAACGTTTCTACATGGTGTACTGCAACACACCTGGTCTGTAACTCATTTTATTTTTAAAGAACTTGTGTCTTCTCGCAATGACAAAACAGCAAGAAACACAACAGAAGTGTTGGAAAGAAGAAGAAAACAAGTAGCATCAGCTGCACTACTGCTACATTGCACCATAGTTTTTACTGTGCAGCAGCTACACTCGTAACATTAATGGCTTGAATAAGTATTTACTCATGGTTTTCAGTTAAATGGTCCAGTCGGATGGTTCTCAGATAAGGAGCTTACACAGGTACACATTTATTCATTCATTTTCATTCCCCTTTAATCCAGTTCAGGGTTGCAGGTAACAGGGGCCTAACTGGCAGCACAGGGTGCGAGGCAGGAACTAACTCTAGAGATTGTAGTAGTCCATTGAAGGGCACATGCACTGGTCTTTGGAGAGACCAATGGACCTAAAGCATGTCTTTGGGATGTGAGCAGAAACCAGAGTGCTCAGTGTAGAGCCACTGATCTTTCAGCCTGAGAAGAGCTAGTTGACATCTCAAAATGAATCACCTGATTGGCTCCTTCTACAGCTGTTTCAGGCACATCCCTCTGGACAGAGAACCCAGAGCAGAACCAGAACCCACTGCAGGGATATTATCTCACTGTTGGCTTGGAAATGTCTGGGACCCCCAGGAGGAGATGGAGTCTGTGAAATTGTCTCTTGCCACTGTGATCCTGATCAGGAAAAGCCAATGGAAACCAAGTGACTAATTTTTAGTGAAACAATGATTTAAAAAAAAAAAAGTTCAAATACTGAAGATTACATGAATTTCAGTATATATTAGCATTTGGCACTACTGAAAAGTGAGTCAGCACATTTCTAAAATTGACCAGGTTAGATGTACCAAAGGTCAGATTTCAGAATATGCTCTTTGGAAAATTGTGAAATCATGCTGGGACATCAGGTTTTGCCCAAACCTGTGGAGATCACGCTGTCATATGTATTTCACCCCATCTAAAAATGCAACCATGCTAACACTTAAGGCAATCCATCATATATTTCGTAACTAACCACCAGGTGTCATAAACAATCCAGAAATGCGCACACGTGGGTTTAAACCCAGCAAGAGCGCAGGAACACACGTGTGGAAGGGTAATGCAGGAGTTTATAAGACATATAAATGATTATCTTGAATGGATTTGTGAAATAAATCACAAAAAAGACAATGAAAGCACTTGACATACGCCTATACAGAGCATAACACAGATACAACTTCCAACTGAGCTGAGCTGTTAAATGGTCTTGCAAAAACACCTGACCATGGAAGCTTGGCAGAGCTAGGTGTAAAACATTAGAACAATCCTCAAATTAGTTCATTATTAACCAAAATCCATTTTATTTGTTACATATTTAACACTGCTTCTGCTGGGAGGCAGTGTCAGAGCCTACCCTGTAATTCACAGGGCGAGCGAGAGCATGTACGCTGAATGACATGCCAGTCCATTGCAGTGCCAGGGGATAATCCCCTCCCAATGACAGCCAATTGTGTCTGCACGAATCCCGCCTCGGCTACAAAGCACCACCAAGACTCAAACTCAAATCACCACGATGGTGGTCTCCACCATGCTACCTAAGCACCTATACAGTCATGTTTTAGCCAATAAATAGGGTCTATTATATGATTTTATATACAAACATAACTACCCATCCACAATATGAGTCCAATTTTAAGCAGTACATACAGTATTTGAGAACATCAGTTCAATTCAGTGAAAGTGAGGATGTGAAAAGCCTTCTATCTGGAGGCGTGGATTGTAAACTGCTATTTCTGAAGAATACTACATCCGAGTGGTAATAGGATCTTTAGAGAGATGAACCTTGATGACACCTTTCTTCTCAACTTCAATATCGCTTGCTGCGCTTTCCCGGCTTTAAGGGAACCCAAAATGGATTTGTGCGGATTTCATTTTCTTGGTGAGTTCAATCGAACAAAATTGGAAGTGGTACAAGATATGCAGGATTTTTTTTTCACTTTGCTTAAGGCCAGGAAACACAAGTACTAGAAAATATGTTTTTTTTTTTCAATCACAAAGTTTTGGCCAATTTTCCACACAACACCATATTTTTAAGATGTAAAATAAATCAATCAATTAAAAAAATGACAATTCAATTGTGAAAATGTCGAGGTCAAAATGATTTCTCATCGTTTGCTGTACATTAACACACTGGTTCTTAAAGCTACTGTTGTACATATATTTACAGTATTTGGCATGAGAATGAATTCGGAGTGATGTTTTGGCACCACTGGTTGTGCCAGGGTCACACTAAACATTGGCTGACAGTATGCCCAAACATTTGCACAGACCACATTTTATGTTCTGTTGTCCTAGTATGTTGACCTCAGAAAGTAGAGGTGTCCAGCCTTTTGCATAAGGCTATGCAGAATACAGTGCATTTGGAAAGACTTCATACCCTTTCCCTTTTTTCCTGGGCTTTATGGCAGAAGCCTCTCCTCAGTAAAAGAACATGAAATCATATCTGGAGTTTGCAAAAAAAAAGCACCTAAAAGATTCTCAGACTGTGAGAAGCAAAATTCTCTGGTCTGATGAAAAGATTGAACACACTGGAGTGCTGCAGTGATGGGTGACCTTCTGGATGTTTCTCCCATTTCCACACAGGATCTTTGGAGCTCAGCCAGAGTGACCACTGGGTTCTTGGTCACATCTCTTACAAAGTCTATTCTCCCCTGATTACTTAGTTTGGTGGGGCAATCACCTCCAGGAAGAGTCATGGTTGTTCCAGATTTATTCAGCAGAATGTTTTGTAGCCTTCTCCACTTCAGTGCCTCCACACAATCCTGTCTCTGAGCTCTACAGGCAGTTCTTTCCCCCTCATGCCTTGGTTTTTGCTCTGATATGTTTTGTTAGCTGTGAGTCCTTATATAGACAGGTGTGTGTCTTTCTAAATCATCTCCAATCAACTGAATTTACCACAGGTGGATCCAATCAAGGTGTAGAAACATCTCAAAGATGTTCAAGGGAAATGGGGGACCCTAAGAGCTAAATTTCCAGTGTCATAGCAAAGGATATGAATACTTATGTCCATGTCCAAAATATTTTATCCTCACTTCCTCGTAAGGGTCATCGCCAGAGACCACAGGGTAGAGTAATGTAAACATTTCCTACACAGTTCCTACACATTATAGGGCTGGTAGGTGGAAGTGCACAGGACGGAGCCTTAATTGGGGGAAAACACACACACACACACACACCCACCCACACACCCACCCACACCTGTTTCCCTATCTTTGTGAGGATTTCCCCACAAAGATTACTGTTGCTAATTAAAGCTACACCTACACCTAACCTTAAACTTTGTAACATAAAGCAGGTGGCATGGTGGCTTGTTGGGTAGCCTCACTGCCACACAGCAAGAAGATCCTGGGTTCAATCCCAGGGTGGAGTAGCCTGGGTCCTTCCTGTGTCTGTGTGGGTTTACTCCAGGTACTCCGGTTTCCTCTCACAGTCCAAAGAGATGCATTTTAGGTTAATTGACTACGCTAAGTTGTCATTGACTGGAGTGTGTATGTGACTTGTCTTGAGGTATAGATGTAACATTGTGTGTGTCGCTGAACATGGCCACTGATGCTGGTAGTGACATTAACTCTTACAATGTAACATATATACACACACACACACACACACACACATACGCACAAACATGACAGAGAAAAAAGTATGTTTACAAGAATGATTCTGGTTTCCTGCAATGTTTGGAAACCAGAATAAAATTGTGTATTTGTGTGTGTGTAGGGAGTTGCTGTCCTTGCATGCACTGTGAATCTGACTACATAAATTACAATGTGTGTGTGTGTGTGTGTTTTGTTTTGTTTTCTGTTGAGATAGTATGACAGCTTGCTTCCTTCCCTTCAGAGAGCTTTCTGCGATTGGCTGGCCGAACTACAGATAGGAGTTCCTGCAGGGACTGGGCTCCTCATCACAGCATTAGGACGCAGGTGTGATGAATCTATAGGGATTGTGTGTGTGTGTGTGTGTGTGTGTGTGTGTGTGTGTGTGTTACAGCTCACAAATGCATGTGAAGTCCAACTCTGGGCGTTATGACACCCCTGCTTACTATATCACTTTTTTCATAATAATACTGTTATTCATGATTAAGCTAACATCAGCTATCTAGCAATTTGCTAACCACATGTCATTTGATGTAATGATAGACATTTTATAAAATATAGTGGTGCCTTGGTTCTCATCATTAATTCGTCCTCATTGGCTTGTATCTCATGTAATTTAGTGAGTGATGGATTGAAAGTGAAATATAAAAGCTAAACACTTACTCTATTGGTGAACTAGATGCTAATGCTAACTACTCACCCTGAAAGGCATGAGGATACGGTTCCTGTTTAGGGTTGGTTTTTGACACTGGCATGCTGGTCAATTAGCTTTACCTGTAAAATGACTAGATAAACTAGATAAAAACTAGATAAACTGACTACAAAACACACATATCATGAAACTTTTATGTCTGACCAGCATACACGTATCCTGCTCTTTGTTATTTATTTATTTATTTTACCAGTGCTACATTGCTGAATGTGGACTGGCTGCAGTGAAGAAAGGGATACAGGATGTATTGAGCAGACGTGATTGGGAGACAGTTACCTCCTCGCCATCCCCACCCCCATCAAAGTGCTTATGAAAAGAAGAAATCTGTGTGTGCCACATGAAAACCTGACTGAAATGCCAACCACCAGATGGATGATTGCATGATTATTGTGGAGAGAAGCTGCTCTTTTTCCTTATTCCCCAGTGTATTGAAGGTTGCATCCATCTAAATCACACGACTGGAATGTCTCTTCTAAAGTGTCTCTCCCTTCTTCCCCAGACTCACTGCATGACTGTAAATTATTGATGAAACACCCTGTTCTACATGCCGCATTCATGTCCACCCGAGGGAATACCTCTGAGCTCCCGTGTCTATCGCATGTGAGCCAAGTTCAGTTTTTGAAACTTTGCAAACGGCAGATTTTCTCCTCTGTGGGTATTTTTGCGTCCTTTGTATGGTGCCATTTACCAGGCTCAAACCTGGCTTGATGGATTTCAGCTAAAATGGATGAAGCAGTAAAGGTGTTTGGTGGCTCATAGGGTGTACACGTAATTAGACATGAACAAAAGTTTCCATCTGAGTACACGTCGTATAGAAAATAGTTCGGATTGTGAGTGCAAACAATACTCATATATCCTCCTGAGATCTTGGAAAACTAAAGTTTGATCATTTCAGTAATTTTGAAATAAAATAAGCCTATAAACAACAACAAAATTTTATTTTTCAAAAGCACTTTTTGTTTATGTTTAATCAAATGTCCTTTATAAGGGACAATGGGATATGGTATAGTAATTTTCTTTATGTATGTTTGTGTATGTTGTGTTTCCGTTCTGCAAAGGAAGTCCCAATGTCCACTACAGAGGATATTAAAAAGTACACTTTTAAGTGGTTAAACATAAGTGCAAATCAGTAAAAAAGCTGCTTTGAAAATGGGCTAAAACTGTTTTCTACGTAAACATGTAAATTAGGCTTTAGAAAAATCATTAATGCATATTATTCAACAATTTACTTCTCGCGTCCATAACACGTTTGCTGAGATAGCAGCCATTTTGAAAAAGCAGATCTCCGGTTGCAAATGACACACCCCCACAAATGATATATCGGTGTAAAGGCCCGGATGTCCTCTAGATGGCGCATCAGCTTTTAGCTCTGTAGATTATATGGTTATTGAAATGTTCTTCGTGAACTGACAGAGGACAAAAACGAATTATCAGGTCTTACGAGGATATGCTCAAAATGTCCCCTCCAATATACTGATGTGAAAAACATAAATAAACTTATTTCATCATCCATCAGTGTTGCCATTAGTTTATAGGACACTTATTGTTGTAACACTCCTCCACCAACACTTCATCACGTCTTTATAACAGCTCTGACTTACATGAAAAGGTGATATGTCGGAAATAAAAAATATTTTCTTACAAATGTCAGTAATTGTATGAAGTAGAAACCGATTTTTAGGGCCGTTTATTCAAATATTTTTTAAAAACACTGGAGTATGTCTTCAACGTGGTCCAAAAGGACAGAAGGCAGATGTGAAACTGCAACTGTAAATGAGCTTGTCTCTGAACCCCTTCCAGATTCCTGGAGGTCTGTGCTTTCATGTTTTTCATACTTAATAGAATTGTTGTGTTCGATGAGGAGCTTCCAAGATGGAGGACGACTGATGGTGAACCACTTCATCCATAGTTCCAAAGGTCATGCTATCCAGCAATAAAGATATCCAGATGCAGATGTATTGTGGAAACATGGAGAGACGGAAAGAGCCAGGAAAAGATGGACAGAGAAAGACTGTGAGAGAACGTGCTCTTGGAAATCTGCTTAAAGTATTTCGATCTGTGTATGTTTCTGGTGTGTCCTGCTGTGAGTTGTTCTGAGTGGTCGAATCAGCGCCTGAGTCTTGTCCAAGTGTCTGGAACAATCAGCTGGACTGCGGGGGGCCACACAGGAGCCTGGGGAGTATTTGTGTTCCTCAAAAAGAGTTTCCCATCATTTTGTGAATGTAATTATAGATTAGACACAGCTCTGGCTTTCCATTTTCTTGTATCATCAGTATTGCACACTGTAGAGGGCCAGGAGTGTTTGTGCGTCCCTACATCCTGCCTCGCTGGAGGCCCCAAGGTTACAGGGCTCACTTGGTGATGGGGCCTGGATGTGCGGCACATGACACAATCTCTTCCTCTCACATCCATCAGTACACAGGATAATTACTTTATTACTATGGGATGTAATTGGGTGATGACACTTGGACAGCTGTGTTTGTTGCTCGGCTTTGGAACATTCTGTTCACTCATTATCAGTCATTTTGCTAATGGATGCCGAGCTTCGTCTCACACGGAAGACGATGTTCTGCCTCTAAATATTCATTGTATCTGTAATAACTTGACCCAGAATCAAGCTGTAATACTCCTTTAATGAAGATGTAAACTTTATCAGACCTATATTACCGCTCATGAATAACACATGTCTGTTTTCACAGTCGCTGTTGAAAGGGTTGAATTTTTATTTTCCATTTGCAGAATTACCATAATTATGTTAGACCTAATAACATAACAATGTGACATTTTCCTCAGTAGGGATTTCTACATGAAATCCATTTCGAAATTGTGTGAGCTCCTTGAACCAAAAGTATCACCCACCAACAGGAGAGCCTTATTGTTTCACACCTGAGCGAATATGTCATAAAACCAGATGGGCAGTTGTTGGACTGACTCTTAGGTGTGAGCAGAACACATGGTGAGCAGCACTGATATTAATGGGAACAAGAACGTGAGAGTTATTAGGGTTGTTATTCCATTTAATTATTAGTTTTTACTACTGACACATTGGCGATGCAGCTCCTGTGATTCAGAGGTAAGAGCCAGCTGCTTGAAACCGCAGTTACTGAGGACCCCAACTGGGCTTACAACATGATGGTTTGGTGTTGCAGTTACGTGCCCCCTGGGGTGGTGAAAAGCTAATGCAGGGGGGCACAGCAAGACACATGAATGAGGCTTGTCAGTGAACAGATGCGGGCATTTGTAATTTCTCATTAATTTCTCATTAATTTCTAATTAATCAAGTAATTTTTGAAGAGAAAATGTTCAGGTTTTTTTTTTCTCTCGAGAAGCAAGTTATGTTGTAAAGCCACTTATGTGCAAAGAGGCAATTTTGAGGAAATATGTTGAAAGCAGGAATTCTGTTACATTTAGTAAAATTGAAGATACATAATGCAAGTCACTGTAAAGGTGATTTGTGTCTTAACTTTGTTTTGTCCAATAAGAAGTTGCAGTTTTGTATGAATTACAATGTTTAAAATAAATTCCACTGGAGTTTGGAAGCGTCTTATGGAGTCTGTGTACATGGGATGAACATGATTGATTATTGCTAATCAACAAAAAGGGGCACTCCAAAAAAAAAACTGCGATTGGTGTCCCATTCAGGGAGCGATCTCAACTAAATCTAGGCGAAACAATATACATGATTTATTTTCATGTATATTGATTTACTTTGCATTGACTACATGCAGAAGTAGGTACTACGCTACAGTTGAGCCTTTCCTCTGTAGGAGTTTGAGTTCCTCGAGCCTAAGGGGCTGGTTCTAAGGAATCGCTAGCAGATCAGGGTGCAACCGCGTGACACTGTCCACCCATGTCAGTGAGCTTTAAACTGGGACCACTGGTTCTCTTTGCTTTTGCAGTTTTACCATGTTTGGAATCCACTGCCATGAGTTTTGAGACTGTTTCCATAAAACGTTTTCCACTTTTAGAACCGACACCGGATGATCCTGACGTGCCAAACTCTCTTGATCTTTTTCTTGTGGCCGTTCTGTTGTGATCAACCCCTCTCTTCACTGACTTTGTGAAGTTTTGATCAAGAAAGTCTCTAGTCTGTAGGTTAAATGTGCATGCACTTGCACAAACACAGATCCCAGCACCCTCCGTTCTAGTCACGTCTGATTTCCATAAGGTGCCAGGTGACCTTTCGGGTAAGACTCCATTGGGCCTCTCAGGCTCTCCGAGCCTGTCTGCTTTATTCGTGCTCAAACACGGATTCACAGCATGCACACGCTCGTAAACACACAGGGTCAGTGCCAGGGCATGTAAGTTTTACTGGGGTTTACCCAGTTGACCGCACTCGCTGTGTATTATTGTTATGGAGAATTACGAATTCACAAGAGCTGCAGAGATGAGCGACCTGGCCTATTAGAGTAAATGTACTGCGGAAAATGAGATGCTCATCTTGCGTTTTGTTGCTTTTATCTTTAATAAAATGTAGCACTGCAGATGCTTTATATCAGCCCAGGCATTATGCCACCAATACAAATAACTGGCAAATGATCCACCATAATAACGGCATATTGTAACTCTTATTGGAGACTTGGCCTCATGGATAAATTCATGTGAGCTGTCTTGGCTGTGTGATCTTCAGGTTTTTCCCTTTCCAGATATGCTGTTATGCACAAATGTCTTCTGTTAATAGACTCTGTCTTCTTAACACCACTAACTACATACTCTGTTTTTCTGTTCTGGTACCAGCTCCAGTCCTACATTTAGATGTTCTTTCCCTCCAGCTCCACTCAAGATATTCTTTCGTCCTCAGTTCCAGCCCTCAGACCACGTCAGAGGGCAGTAACTCCCACTCCACTACTCCAGTTGACCTAGCATGACATGCTATCAAAACTTTCCCACTGAGGCCACAAGACCCTACAGTGAGTTTTACATTCTCTATTCATTATACTCTTCACAATATTGTATTATGTTTAACTTATAATAGTCTATACATTATTTTAATATTTTTATTATTACTATATTTTCTTTAGGTATGTTCTCTCTGTTAATTTTTATTTAGCTTCTGTTCATTTAACTATTACCATGAACTTATTAATTACGTAACTTAGTTTAACTCTTATTATATCATCTTGGCCCCCCAAGGATTTTGGGTCCCTTTTTGAGTCTTGGTCCTCCCAAGGTTTCTTCCGTCTAATGTTTAGGTAGTTTTTCCTTGCCTCTGTCATCTCAGGCTTGCTCAGTTATGGTTTTGGGTCTAGATAATAGAAAATTGTAAAGCGTAAAGCTGCTTTGAGACAATGCTCTGTTTTAAAAAATGCTACAAAAATACATCTGACTTGATTTGATGTCAGGGTGTGTGTCTGAGGTAGGTTCCCACCTTGCTCCCTTTGCTGTACTTTGGGCCCCTTGGAAACCTGAATTTGATTGGACGTGTATGAATGAAGGAAGGAATATACTTACACTTTCACTATTTTTGCAGTGCATTGAACTACGAGTTACTGTGCAAGCATATTTTGTGTAAATTGTCTATGGTGTACCAAGCATCACGTGAGCCCATCCAAGGCACACATGCGGTGTTTGTGATAAGGCTATGAACATGTCGGCACCTTTGATGTGGAAACTGTGTCTTGCATGATAAAAGAAAACGGGAGTGAGGAACAATAGTACAGAGGGTTGGCGTGAAGGAGAGCAGCTCTTCGTCAGCGGCTTAACCTTTACAAAAGCTATGATGAAAGTTTCATTTTTACCCTCGGCAATAATAACCGGGAGCATTTGTGGGGTTTGGAGAGCTTAACCTGGAGCGAAACGATGATCTGGATTCATGCCAGATCAGGAGAATTTTATTAAATTTCAAGAAGGTGAGCACCTAAAACCACTAGAGGAATTAAATAATTGCACAACAATATGCCTATCACCTGACTGGCATTGCAGCCAAACATTTGGCAGGTGGTGAACCTACAAAATGACACCAGATAACTATTTCAGGCTGAGCCCTCCTCGTGTAAGAGCATCGATTCCAGGCTTAGCTTCAGTGGCGAGTCCTCGTAACCCTGACCAGGCCAAGTACCTTTCTTGGGATTGAGATTAAATAAATGGATTAAGCCATCATCAGCAGTTTATGGTGGTGAGGCAGGAGATTACATTGCAGGCAATGGTGAGTCTTGCTCAGACCTAGCTCCAGCAGTGGGCCCCAGGTATCTTTGGTCAAGTCAAGGTACCTTCCATGGGATTATAGTCTTGAGATTTACCAGTGGCACTACCCAGCTTTATTGGTCACTGTACCCTTCTGTGGTCGTGAAGTAGGAGCTTAGTTTGCAAATGATGACAAAGCAGGAGCTAGTACCACATATTATAGTCTATCCCCATCCTCATTACCCCCAGAGGAATAACCCCAATCAATCCAGCATACCTTTCACTGAATTAGGTCATTAGCATTGATTCATGCAGCAAGCCATCATCAGCAGTTCAAGAAGTCACTGTAGGTAGTCTATCTGTGGAAGTGAAGCGGGAGCTTGTTGCAAACAATGATCAGTCTATTAATATCCTCATCAGCCTGGCTACTGGGGTAGGTCCTGGTAACCAAGAGAAATACTTTATATACATTTAGTCATTTTAGCAGACACCCTTATCCAGAGCAACCTACAACTGACTTACAACAGTCTTACAGTTCAAATCATTGTGAGTTAAGGGCCTTGCTCAAGGACCCAACACTGGTGGGGTTTGAAAACCTTGACCATCAGGTCCATAGTCCAGTACCTTAACCACAGGCCACCACAGTCCCAGAAAACTACAGCCTGCCATTGAATAAATGTTAACCCTTAGTCTGTTGTTCTGCAGAAAACAGATGCAAGGGGGCAACCAAATTTAAACCAGGGACCTCTTGAGCTTGACTGTCAAATGCTCTACCACCAAGCTATACCCCAACGGTAACCCAAGGCAGGGTACCTTTAATGGAATTATAGCTGTGGTCAAGGAATCAAGACAACAGCAGTTCAAGAAATCACTGTATCCTAGTGTGGTTGTGAAGGAGGAGCTCATAGTTCTGCTCATGGGAAAATAGAATTGAGAATGACCAATGGAGGGGGCGGCACGGTGGTGCAGTGGTTAGCACTGTCACCTCACAGCTCCAAGATCCCCAGCTCGATCCCAACCCTGGGCTCCGCCTGTGTGGAACTTGCATGTTCTTCCTGTGTTCGTGTTGGTTTTCTCCTGGTGCTTTGGTTTCCTCCCACAGTCCAAAGACATGTGTGATAGGTTAATTGGTGTTACCAAAGTGCCCCTTAGAGTGTGTGTATGAGTGTTTGAGTGTATATGCCCCGCGATGTATTGGCACCCTGTTTGGGGTTGTTCCTGCCTTGTGCCCTGTTTCACCTGCTAGGCACTGGCTCTCCTGCAACCCTGACTGTGAATGAATGACCAGTGGATCACAGTATCATCAACAATTTACAGAGTCACTGAATGGACACCATTTTCATCCTCATCAATGGTCATGAACTGTGGATACTTATCAAAAAATAATCTTCCACTGGGTGGATGGGCTCACTCTCAATAATAAAGGGCTTGTGGCAAGTAAGAGGGGCCAAATTAGGTAGTTGCAGGTTGGACGATGCATCCCTGATTGACTTGGGGGGGGGGGGGTGGGGGGGGAGGGGGGGGGGGGGGGGTTGGGTGGGCGGAGGGGCGGGGGGGGGGGGGGGGGGGGGGGGGGGGGGGGGGGGGCCGAAAAAAAACACAAAAAAAAAAAAAAAAACAAAACAAAAAAACAATTACAGAGCACTGAATGGACCACCCATTTTCATCCTCATCAAGGCATGGGTCATGAACGTGGATAACTTATCAAAAAATAATAAATCTTCCAACGGGTGGATGGGCTCGCTCACTCTCAATAATAAAGGGCTTGTGGCAAGTAAGAGGGGCCAAATTAGGTAGTTGCAGGTTGGACGATGCATCCTGATTGACTGTCCGTCAGTGTTGTTTAAGGCAACATACCACTGGATAGGGGAACGAATCAGGACTTCTACCCACTGGAGGGATTATGTCCCAGTTGTTTTTTTATGGAAATTAATTCCTCAGAAACAGGGATCAGGAACTCTGGGTTGACCCTGAAAATGGGGGTTTTCTTATGTAAAGTGGTTTTTCCGTCTTATCCCAAACCTTTCTATGTTCACAGTAAGCTTATTTACCACAGTGAAGTGACTGAAGACAATTTGCTGTTAGCTGGCATCTCAGTGAGCATGCACTGGGTGGGTGGGGGGTCAATATGCTTTTCAGTCTACATTATTATGCCATAGCTGAAAAAGTTCAAGTGTGATCTTTGTTTGCCAAGCTTGCTTGGCATAGCTTCGACACCTTGTGTTCTTTAGCTTAATTTGATGCCAGACTGTACCCGTTGCTTAGGAACCCTATCAGATAAACGTCCGGTGTTATCTCCTCGCACGCCTCATTTCCTGTGACCCGATCTCGTCTCAGACAGCTGCTTTCCCAGAGCAAGGAGGAAAAAGAGAGAGAACTGTAATCATTCTGCTAAACAAACTGCGAAACATATGGATATCTCGATCCGCTTGGCCCAGACCAAACCCATTAATCTGCTATCAGGAGGTCTTTTCACTTGCACACGCTGCAATTAGCGGTCCTGGCCTGGTGCTCTTGACTTTCTTGAGACATCAGCAGACTGTTTGCTCTCAGACCCCTGGAATAAACTTGAAACAGAGCTTTAATAAACTTCGGCGAGATAAAGGCAGCCTTGAAGAATGAAGTGATAAAGAGTCCCATTTACTGTTTTATGAAAAGAGGGACAATAAGGACAGATAAGCAGTTACAGTCTGATATGTGCTGTAATGAGTAATAGGGGAATGATATTGCTAGAGGATGTTTTTTTTCTCTCTCCTGGCAGACAGGCTGTGTTAGACTAACCCCTTGATGCTGATTGTTGCCTCTCTAAGATTAATTACCATCCACTCAGTTTGCTTGTTTGAGTGCTCATACTTACGTAATTACTTTCCTTTGGCTCGCATTAATTCGACTCATAATTCATTATGACACCATACCGGCGTCTGGATTAACTTTAAATGCCATGCTATGCCATAGCATTAGTGCTCTTGTCATGATTGGCCAGGTTGTACTTGATGGTGATTGTGTTAAAAGAGCTCTTGGCTGTGATTGGATGAGTCAGGACTACATTTGTTGGAAAGACAGCCACTGTGGAGAACGATGAGAGGGCTTTCATGGCCGTCTGGATTTCCATCGAAATGCAAAACAGAAGTGAACAATTTCCTCTTCAGATCATGTTGCCTATTTACGTGCAGCTGTACACATAGGTGTCAGATTATGAGTCACTTTATCCACCGTCTGCCAGGTAATGATGTTTATGTACCCTCAGCAATTACACAGACTTCTGTAGTAAGTATAAATATTTTGTTTCAGACCATCAAGTCAATTCAGTGAATATACAATGCATAGAACCTGAGATTCACATTCCTATTTTTCCCATCGAGAAAGTTCACTATCATCGAACAAACTACACAGGCCTTAGAATGTCACAGGGAAATGTCACAGGTCCAAACCTTAAAAGCCATTTTGTTAAACGCTCTGCAGTGCAGTCTAACATTTGAGAGTGGAAAGCATTGGTGCAAGCAGTAACTATTAAAGCTGTAAATCAAAGAGACAGCAAGGAGAAGGATGGAGATAATGTCAGCAGATGGAGGCACACAGCTCTAGCTCAGTGAGTATGCACCTAGGTTCTTCATACACGTTGAGGGCTGTTCTTTGTACAGCTTAGTTTACATGTTCTTCCCTTGCTGCCATAATAAGTTATATGCAGTATGTGCTAAGTGGTAAGTACCTTGGGTTGCACATCATGTACTGCATTGGCAATTCAGAAGTTCTGTTCCATGTCCTGCTGCTCGGGTGGCAATTTGTTAGCCCACCACCACCATGACTCCACGGTTCTCCAAAGAAATATGGTTGGAAAACATGTAAAATACATGGTATGTAACCTGGTAAATTACAATGTGAGGGTGGCATCTGTAAACAACACAAAGACCGACAATAAAAGTTAACTTTATACAGTAGTTACTTGGGTTGCCAGATACTTTTGAGCTATTTTTGCAGCTCTGGACCCTCATTGGTAAGAGCCAGCTGCTCTAAATGACAGTTCTTGAGGGACTGGGTTCAAATCCTGGGTGGGATTTGCAAGTGAATATCAGTCGGTGCATTTACAGAACCATGAGGTGAACTAGCACCCAGTCCAGTGAAACAGGATGCTTTGCCACGCTGCCCATTTTTGGCTTTCCGTGCACACACAGATGGAGTTATGCAATGGTCCAGTAAAGAAGCAGTTCAATCTAAAGTTACTGAAGCATGAAGAGGCAAGTGCACACCTCACCCAAGCGCAAAATTGAACAACTTTTCACCGTGCTTTATTAACCTGCTGCTCTGGGACTCTCTTACAAACATGTGCACGCGCCGAAGAAATGCAGCATTTATCCAACACCTGTCAGAAATTACCTCCTACAGCTCCTCACCCTCCCTGGTTCCTGAATGGTTGTGTGGACTTATGCTGATTAAGTCCCATTCCACGTCAGAAAGACAGCGTTTTAATTAGTGCGCCGGTGTTTCCCCGTGGTGCTTAAGTGTACATGAAAGCCTTTGCCCTCGTCTGCTGTAGCACTGCTTAAATATTAATAACCCTTCTCTTCGTCAATGCCACTAATCACGTGTGGAGTGTTGGTTAAATACTAATTTCATTTGTATGTGTGTGAGGGAACACATGCATGTAGGACAGTGTGTGAACAGCTCCCATTTTACTGCTGCTTAGCGATTCTTCAGCGTGTGCTTGCCATTTCCATGCACTAACAAACAACTTAATTAAATCAACACCACAGCGCATTTGGAAGTAGCTCCAGGGGCTCGATGGTCACTGATTAGCCTTCGTACTAAAACGTCCATTTTGTAAAGACTTAGTTACTGGTTAGTTTGAATGCAGCAAAGCATCAGGCAGCGAGGTGCTCACGACTGCTCCAGCGTTCCTGTGAAACATGAGCCATCGAGACCAAATGATGCTCAAGCATTCATAATGAATTATGGAAAATAAATCCTGTTGACGTGTTAGGAGGCTTCCTCTATCCTGGATAGACGTCGGTCAAAATCAGAGCTTCAAATGAATGAGATGTGGGTTGTAGAGGTGCCATGTGCTGTAGGTCACACAAAGTCTTCATACTGTTCTTAAGCATGTATGTAGTATGTAGTAAAAATAACGTAGTCAGGGCCATCAACATGCCATCTGATTGGTTAAACGGTCACCCAATAGGTGGAACATCAATTTCAAATGATTGGATGGTGGGATTGGTGGGACTGTGGTGGCTTAGCAGTTAAGTTACTGGACTTTGATCAATTTCCATTCACTTTAATGACACGGTTTTAAAAATTGTAATAAGTCATATAGGAAAACAAATCTATCTTTTTTGGACCGCGGCCATAAACAGCCAATCAAACACTGCGGATCCACGTGCTGAGGCCAGAGTTAAAGAATGGAAGTCCTACATTTGTGTGTGTGTGTGTAACTACCTTGCCAGTCATGTGCTTGCTTGTCCGTTAGCTTAAGTTTGGACTAGAGGCTGTTCTAACTCGGTGGATATGTTTAGAGACTTTTATTGTGTAAGTTACTCATGCTTGTGTGTATGACATTTCACTACTTATTTGACAACAAATAATAACAAGATGTATATGTATGCACTTACCTTGTATGTGTATTGGTATGTGTATCTGTCTATAAATTGAATTTTATTTTAATGTTGTTTTTTTGTTTGCTTTTTCCTCTCTTCCCATCTTTCTGCCTTTTTTCTTCTCCAGTGTAGTTGTTAATATTTCTGTTTATGGTATTGGCAAATTTAGTTTCTATGTCCTCCATCTTTGTGAAGACTCCAAGTGGTCACCAAAACTCATCATTCCCATCAAAGATCTGCTTCAAACTCGGTGTGGACACTCATGAGATATTGTAGAATAGAATCAAATTAGAATAAATGATATATTATGCGCTTTATTAAACATATAAGATCAGATGTATGTGCTGCTCTGTAGGCATTTATTCATAATTACGGTATAGAGTTATGTTACCTGAATACTCCTTAAAGATAGTACGAACACTTTTCAGATAGAGTTATATATTTTTTGGTCGTTGGGATGCACCATCTTAAGTGTCTGCAGTAGCCTCTGGTACGACAGCCCTAGTGTGAGCTTGTGTTTGTATTACTTCAAGCAATCTCTTGTATAGCTCCGGAAAGCTGAGGTAATGTTTCGTCTCTTGTTCTCCTGCTGCTGACCAGCTTAAACATGCCTGAGATGACACCCAGGAGACCAACACTCCTACACAGCGCAGCTGATCTGATGTTTATATCCTCTTACTGACAGGCCTGTGAACACATCTGTGTGAGAACTGAGTCACCGATCCACTTCCTCATCCAAGTTCTGCCGCGCTGGAACGGACTCGGACACCACAGGGAAATCTGATCAGCACGACCATGCAGTCCTGCAGTCATGAACGCCACACCGCATCACGTCTGACTGATTGAACATTTTTAATTAACTTGGATCAAGATGTAATAATGTCCTGGTTTATTAATCACGTTCCACGTCTAAAGCTCTCTATTTTAAATATAATATATTCAGACGGAGGAGGAGATCATGGTATATAACTGGCGCCCCCCAATGGCAGGACAATATCTCTCTGATACTAAATGTACTGAAATGACTAAAGAAAGAGTAAAATTGATCCCAAAAAGAGAGTAGTCCTAAATATAAATCATTACTACCCACCTGTATATTCGTGCTCAGTTACATGGCTGTTTTTTGCTGTACTTATTGCAAGTGCTAAATAAACTACTGCATTCTTTAAAAAGGAAGGAAATAAAAGATGGCTTCATTATATTCAGAACATGACCTTTCTGGCATAATAATCATTTACACAAACAAGCATCTAATTAAGGCAGCTTTAATTTTGTTTGTTGATCTTTAAAAGAGAGAAAAAAACAACTTGACCAGATGGCAGATGACCAGATTTTCATACTAAAACTGTGAATTGCTTGACAGTTTTAATGAGAATTTTCACAGTTTGACCATGAAGTTCACAGTTCTACCATGAAGTTTGGATGGTAATTTGGCCATTTCATGGTTCTACTGTCAAATTTCACAGCACATTTCTTCCTGGGGTAGCACTCTCAGTGTAGCCGAGTGTAAAATCCATACAGTAATAGTTCTGAAGCGGGTCAGAGTCTGTGACAGGAGACTTAATACTCCTGACCTTAAGAAGACAGCTTCACTAAGGCTGTTGCTTTTTTTAGTTAAGTTGCTTATACTTAAAGAGAAAGAATCACAATCACTGCGAAACTATAAAATGACAGAAGTCTGATCAGCTAGCATCACAAATCATTAGCATATCTATTAATACATTAAAAACAACTTTAGTGATGAGTTAATTTATAAATCTACTCTTTAAGGTTAAAACATATTGACTAGCACATTAGCTAGCGATTACAATTTTTTAACAAACTGGTTAATCAAAACCTTGTGTAAATACAGACTTACTCCTTAAGCTAATTATCTTTGGGCATTACATTCCCTGTTTACTTTATTTAAAAAGTTTATTGTTTAAAAGTTTCACATGAACGCTTTTTGTCATACCTTCGCCAGCTGTATATCTAACATTTGCTAGCTAGCATGTGTGAATGTTATTCTGTTAGTTGTAAAGTTGTAAAATTTGTTGATTTTTTTGTGCTTATAGAAAAATACGTTTCATACACACACTGTAACTAGTAAACAGGGTTGCCAAGTGTGTAGTTTCAGCTTTTATGGGTATTAGCTTTGACAGACATCTAGTATTTTGGAAAACTGAGTAACGAATTATTAATAGAAACCCTCAAAGAGTAGAACAAGGTTAATTCCCAAAACAGTTATGTATCCATATATACAGTATGTAGTATGCAACAAAAACAGAACACAGTAATTTAACAGGGACTGTGGTAGCCTAGTGGTTAAGATACTGGACTATGAACCAGAAGGTCTAGTGTTCAAATCCCACCACTGTTGGGTCCTTGAGCACAATTAACTCACAATTTCTTGAATTGTAACTGTATCAACTGTAAGTCACTCTGGATAAGGGCGTCTGCTAAAATGCCATAAATGCAATTTACTAATCTTCTTTTTCCTATATCTAAGTAAAAACATTGCAAAAATAATTGTTTACCTTCATCAACTTTTGCCACTAATATATATACAGTATATATTTACACATTTACAGCATTTAGCAGACGCCCTTATCCAGGGGCGACTTACAACTGGTACAGTCTTACAATCCAAGCAGTTGTGGGGTAAGGGTCTTGCTCAAGGAGCCAACAGTGGCAGCTTGGCAGAGGTGGGATTTGAACCCTGGACCTTCTGCTCCAGAGTCCAGTACCTTAACTGCTAGGCTACCACAGTCCCTAATATAATAGCCTATATAATATTGGATAGTTTTCCTCAATTAATTAATGACCAATTATATATATCTCATTTGTTCAATTGGCTTCTCTTTATCTCCTTTTACAAGTTGATATTATTTAGGTTATATTTCTGCAGAACTACAGAAAATATCTGTACATAGCTGCGAATATCTGTGCAGCACAAAATAGCTCTCAACTGACTACGGGTCCTGAAATTGAAAATTGAAAAATGACACCACAGCCTGCACATGATTATTGAACTAAGCAATAACATATTTTTTTTCCATTTCACACATTTCTTTGCATCTTTGAATGAGTTCCACTCTGAATGTAGGGTCGGCGTGACTTTTTAGTAGCACTTTTATACAGTACTAGCCTGTAATCATCCCAGCCTTCTGATTTTACACTCATTCTCATAAGCACTCATTCTGTCTTTCTCTCTCTCTCGGACATCGTTTGTTCCGACTCTACCCTGTAATCAGTGCTGGATCTGTCAGGGTCTAAGTGCAGGTTTATCAATCTCACCGTGTGTGGTGTTTTGATTACATGGCTCTCCTCTGAGCCCCTTCACCTCGTCCTACAAACAGTGTGCTGTCATTAGTGATGTTATAGTTTTCATATGCTGATGACGGAGTAAGCAGGTGGTGTTTATTTGTTACTTTGGTAATATTGCAGCCGTGAGTTGTTGAAATGCTCTCTTCTTAAAGCTCAGCTCATTACTATATCGTCTATATAGTGCAATACAATCATAAGTATATCTATGTAAGCTCATTTTTAAATACTACTTCTAAATACTGGTCATTAACACAATTTGGAGTTGAGAGAGGTGATAAGGAACCAAAGGGTTACAGTAAATGAAACAGAACTTGATAAACTGTCTATTATAACTAAAACCCTGAACAAGATGGACTTTATAAAGATGCCACTGAGAAAAACATTACTGCAAATGCTTCTGGGCAACATTCTGTTCAGGTGAGATAAAATATTATGTCTGATGGAAAAATAAACACTGCACACAAACATCTCGGCATTTAGTAAATCTTATTTCATGAATTTACCTTCCATTGGTTTCTAAATTACACGGTATTTTAATCTGTGATTGATAAACTAACCATTGAGTGAATATATTAAAAGTACAGCAGCATAAAAAGTCTGAGGACACTAGTGAAAATACTAGATGGATCTTTGTGAAGGAGTCCTATTATCGCAGGAGAATACCACAAAACAGTAGCCATTAGATTAGATTTGCTGTTTTAGCAATGTTATAATGACCATATATCATTTTTTCCCAGTCTCTTTATTAGAAAACAACCAGAAAATACAGTAATACAGAAATGTATATGCAATAATAAAAATAATTCCACTATGTACATGTATAATTAGAATAAAAAAATATAACACCTGTATACAGTGGGGCACAAAAGTATTTAGTCAGCCACTGATTGTGCAAGTTCTGCCCCAAACCATCACTGCTCTAGAGGAGATCTGCATGGAGGAATGGGCCAAAATACCAGCTACAGTGTGTGCCAACCTGGTGAAGACTTACAGGAAACATTTGACCTCTGTCATTGCCAACAAAGGTTATGTTAGAAAGTATTGAGGTGAGCTTTTGTCATTGACCAAATACTTATTTTCCACCATGGTTTACAATTAAATTCTTTAAAAATCCTACAGTGTGATTTCCTGGATTTTTTCTTCTCATTTTGTCTCTCATAGTCGAAGTGTAGCTATGATGAAAATTACAGACCTCTCTCATCTTTCTAAGTAGGAGAACTTGTGCAATCAGTGGCTGACTAAATACTTGTTTTACCCCACTGAATACACAGACATATAATGTTATAGATGGATCTTTGTGAAGGAGTCATATTGTAGCAGTCCATTATCATGGACTCTCTTCTACAGTCCTTAAACCCCATCAAGCTTTTGTTGGGGCACTTGAAAACACAAGGTACTTTTTGGAACATTGTGAAATCATGCTGGATAACCATCAGATTTTCCAGAAAGTTATGGAGTTCATGTCACCCAGCCTAGCCTAGTGGTTAAGTTACTGGACTCTGAACCAGAAGGTCCAGGGTTCAAATCCCACTGCTGCCACTGTTGGGTCCTTGAGCAAGACCCTTAACCCACAACTGCTTGGATTGTAAGACTGTACCAATTGTAAGTCGCTCTGGAGAAGGGTGTCTGCTAAATGCTGTAAATGTAAATAGCAAATACTACAATATTCTGACTTGGATTTTTTCAAAGACTAGACATTTCACTCAAATTGTTAAGCTGAATACTTGATTTGTAATAAAAAGCACTGTATTAAATTCAAGAAGATGCAAAAAAGAAGCAGTTTCACTAGTGATCTCAGACTTTTGGCCCCTTCTGTATGTGTATGCATTTCCAACTTAATGGTTACGTTTTAAAAATGCATGACCATGTTTTTGGCTAAGGTAACCTGTAGATAATACGATTCAATCTGTGATGTTGAACAAGGCTGTGCATTGTACCAGAGAGTTGCATTTCATAAAAGAAGTGCATGAAAAATCCAATGAAAATTGATTTTCCCTGCTGGCACTGTTTCCCCTGTAGCAGTTGCCTCAGTTTAATTGTGAATTTGCATGGTTGTCATAGTGTCAAAGCTCGACGCTGAGCGCACGATATCTTTGTACATGTGTATGTGTGTTTGCCTGAGTGTGTTTGTAAGGCATTTCGCACATAATTGAAGGCGGCGTGGCTCCAGCGCTTCACACTTCAAAAAGCTTCCAGTTTGGATGACATCGTTCCCGACAGCTGGCAGATTAAACGGATTCACAAAGAGCCACACGCGTGCATGCAGACACCGTTCCGGGTTACGGGAGGACATGGATGCTGAGGAACATGGCCAAAGACACGGATTCAAGAACAATCTGGAGATTCGTCACACTTAAGGAACCCTGGCATGAATCACAATGTAATGCGTAGTTTTTTTACCCTATGAATGGCTCATATGTTCCTGAATTGGTCAACGTAATAAAGCTGCCACTATTATGGTCGGATCTGGAGTTGCCAGCAGGAGATGGGAACGGCAAGCAGGGGGTCACACTTGAGATCGTTTAATTACATCTACCACTCTGGAGATAAAAGCTGTACTCCCATGTGCAGAGATAGCATGGTTACGAGGTAATGACACCACAGGGACTGTCTAATAAGATCTGTCTTTACTTCTGGCCTTCTAAACGACGCCCACGCAAACCCACTTATGGTCCAACAACAACGATCAAAGGTCACTCTGAAGAGACCCACCACGAGCACTCGTGGTTATTCTGGAGCTTAATGACCAAGTATATAGAATAATCAGATTTTGGGAACATTTATAGGCAATTAAGTAATATGATAATAAACTCCAGGGACTGATTATGCTGACATGGATTACTTATTTGACTGGACTGGAGTGCAGTAGCTTACTCATTACTCTGATTACTTGGAAATGATGACTCAAAGGGCCCGGGATTTGATTTGACATATTACCAGGCCATAATATCAAGTGCAATAAGCCAAAGTCAGGTTTATTTCTGGAGCGCTTTTTACATTAGTACACTGTTTCGAAGCAGCTTTACAACTATCTAGGCCCACAGCTCCAACTGAGTAATCCAACAGTGCCAACTGAGGCAGCAGTGGCAAGGAAAATCCTTCTACATGTCATGAGGAAGAACACTTTATACTACACCACACTTTATAGTGGGTGGCTCAGTGGGTAGCACTGTCAAGGTCCTGGGTTTGAGCCCAGGTGGAACAACCTAGGTCCTTTCTGTGTGGACTTTGCAAGGTCTTCTCTACAAAGACTAGACATCTCACAGTGTCTCCAGGGATTGTACTGTACATGAATAAAGGAGGTACAATTGCCTTCCTTCAGATCCTAGCTCTAGAAACTTCCTCTGTGATCAAACACAATGCCTTTGTGTGTGCACTTAGATGAAGCATAGTGCCGTTTGAGAGCATGCAGGTGCCAGATTGCTTTGGCTCTTTCTGCATCAAGAAACAATGCAGCGCTCCTGAGCTCTCAGAGCCACGGGCTGAATGTGGCAGTGTTGCAGTTCAAACCTCTGTCCTGCCAGTAAGGCCCTGCATCTGCTCCCTTTTATACGACCACACTGAGGCAGACAGGGGCAGAATGAGAAATCCACTCAATGACCGTGTACCGCACGCACATACATTTGAAATGCCAAAATGCTAATGCTAACATTTAGCCTCCTCCTCTGGGCTTTGGCTGTTCAAACATGCGACGGTGGACGTGAGGTCAACAGCATGATTAGGCATTCAAGCGACGGCCATGTGTCTGTCTCCTGCTGTCAACACGTCTTTTTCTTGTCTCTATTGTCTCGCAGGCTGCGGCAGTAAGGACATTTTGGCATCTGTCAAACGCACCTCTTGTCTCGAATTCAAATGAGAATGACCCGGCTGGCTAGTTAACAGTAATTGCTACGTTAGCTTGCAATTACAGTTTGATTTTGTACATCTCATTAGATTCTCACCTGTTTATAGACTTTAAGAGTGGTAAAGGTGAGGCTTCGGCTCAAACAGCATACGTCTGGACTAAATAGAATGTCAGATCAGTGCACTAATGATGTAGTATATAATAGTGCAGTTATTTATTAGTAGTACCACAGCCACATGTTCTCAGGCTGGTACAGAACCATTCAATAATGAGACTACTTGCTCAACATGGATTTCAGTTCAGATGCACAGTCTGGACCTCAGATAAACCAGTGCGGGTCTGTTGGAGGAGCACTGGTTCCTAATGCTGAGCCTGTCTGGGTTATGTCCTGCCTCTGGTGAGGTGAGGCTAGTCTGTCGGTTGGATTGCACTTCATTGATGCACGTTTCAATACCAGCTTCTAGTGTTGAAGTCAAGATCACTAGAGTCGAGTCTGACGACAATTTCCAAGTCCACCTTGCCCCAAGACTGAGACAAGACAGAGTCCAAATGAGGTCGAGACTGAGATTGCAGCACCAGTTTCCAGGATCCTGCCATGGTGAGTACTCTTACTTCCAGGTCCAGACTTCTAGGGCATTAGTATAATCAGACAAGGGTTATCTTTGCATGAGAGTTACATTAAGTCATTAGAGAGATCATCTTATTTGGACTGACTTAGACCTGATACCATCTTACAAAGTCAACCTACAAAGGTTGTAGGATAAGGGCTTTGCTCAAGGACTCAAGAGGGAAGCTTGGCAGTGCTGGGACTTCAATCCTGTACCTTATCAGCTGTGCCACCACAATCCCCTGTACCCCGGTCAGGTATGGTACAGTGTTCAAATGACAGTTGCCTGATCACTGAGGTTAAAATCTTCAATCATGTCTTCTGAGGAAAAAGCGATGCAGATCTACCATTCCAAAGTAATCTACTGGATAGTGATCTGGTGACTGTGGAGGCCATTTGAGTATAGTGAACTCTCTGTCATGTTCAAAAAAACAGTTTGAGATGATTTGAGCTTTGTAACATTGTGCATTATCCTGCTGGATGTAGTCATCAGAGAATGGTATACTGCGGCCATAAAGGGATGCACATGGTCAGCAACAATACTCAGAAAGCTTAAAGTTAGTATATATGTGCTAAGAAAATACCCCCACACCATTACACCATCACCAGCAGCCTGAACCATTGATACAAGGCAGGATGGATTAATTTTTCATGTCCTTAACACCATTATTTGGTACAGTGTTCAAATGAGACTATCCTGATCATTCAGGATGAAATAGCCACTCAAAAACTGCAAGAAACCTGCCACACGGGCAGATTTCAAGAAGTCCTTATTAAAGAGTCATCGTTTCCTAAATCTCCCTTGACATTCTCTAGCTCCACTTTCAATCCATTTAAATTCAGTTTCTTGGCAGATTGCATCTAATTATATCAGCACACAACGGCAGCCAGTTCAATCAAACTCACTACAAAACGCAAGTCTCGCTTCTAAAACAACTGTTCAGCCAAAAAATTTGATTTCAAGTTTCCTCCGTATGGAGTCAGGCAGCCAAAATCACCTTGTTGGGTTCTTAAGTAATCTTGATCAGATTCCTGTTTTTCCTGTTTATTTTAATCATGCTAGGATGATGAGATATTATACAGACACATGTCACCATGACTTGACCAACCTGTCCTCCTTTATGCCTTATTCAGCAGAGATTTTGGTCATTGCCACTTTAGAAATGCATCCATTTTAGAAAGCCTGTTCATTTCAAGACTCCTCTCACATCTGACAGGATAAGAGAATCACAAAAGAGAACTCCTCAATATCTCTGGAGTTTCTTCAAGACCTGAATGAGACCAAACAGAAAGAAAACTAAGACTTTTACTTACGTTTCCTGCCTTTCAGGCTTTTCTCCTGACCAAAACATCTCCTCTGTGTCTCGAAGAGTTTTAGTACAGATCTCAATAATGCTATGCTCAAATGTACCACAGTTGTGATTCTTATATTTATCTTCTGCTAACAAATAACGAAGCTCTGAAGAGAAATGAATGTTCTCTCATCCATACTAACAGTTTCATTGGTTTAATGTGAAGTACTTTTACTATAATTATAATTTGTCAAATAATGGCCATGCTAGCTAATTATTTCATGGGTCTGCACTCGACAATGTTTCCCCCCTAAAATATTCTTATTCAGTATTTGAATGGATGCTGATTACTGTTACTGTTCCCATTTCATACTTAACATACTGTGGGCAAATAAACTTACATTCATTATTTTTACATTGTGTTATTTCTCTTATCGAGAGCCACTTACAAGTGATCAGTCTTGGGAAAGTTACTTAAACTTTCTTTTCTAAAACTAATTTCTTACTGCTTTAAAGCCATGTTAATCTGTACCAACTAGAAAGCACAAAATTATCATCAAATAGTCTGTTAAAAGCTGTATTTAAGAAAAAAGATAATTTATGTTTTCAATAAATTGTCAGTCTCTGCAACAGCTTTGAACAAAACCAATGTTAGGCAGAATTTCATTAACATTTATCCAGTAAAACAAAAAGGAGATGCCTTGAAACAAATATATTAGTGGTCCAACAGAATATAAATGCATTTTACTGACATGATGTTTGTGACCTTTTAATCAAAAATACATCTTCATAAATAAAGTGATAAAGTATCTGTCTGGTTAGATAAGTGGTCAATAACCTATGTATTAGACCCAGAAGGGCTTTTTAAAGAAAAACATATTGAACTCCCATTATCACACAAATCTATGTTGAGATCCATATCATAAAATCCACTGCTTAGGCTGAACTCAATATGTTTCCTCATTTCTTGTGTCTCATTATCAAAAGGTGGGAAGCCTATTTCTCCTTGGGGTCAAACAAAACTAGTTAGGCTGAAAAGCCTTTCAGCAGGTGCACCTGAAGGTGTTACGGTGTTGTATTTTATTGAAATTTCATTTACATGCATTTCATTTCATCATTCAGCAGACACCCTTATCGAAAACAACTTAAAAGTGATAAAATCCTACCCACATACAGTACTGTGCAAAAGTCTTAGGCCACCATTAAATTAGATACAGTGGGGCCAAAAAGTTTTTAGTCAGCCACTGATTGTGCAAGTTCTCCTACTCAGAAAGATGAGAGAGGTCTGTAATTTTCATCATAGCTACACTTCAACTATGAGAGACAAAATGAGAAAAAAAATCCAGGAAATCACATTGTAGGATTTTTAAAGAATTTAATTGTAAATCATGGTGGAAAATTAGTATTTGGTCACCCACAAACAAGCAAGATTTCTGGCTCTCACAGACCTGTAACAACTTCTTTAAGACGCTCTTCTGTCCTCCACTAGTTACCAGTATTAATGGCACCTGTTTGACCTTGTTATCTGTATAAAGGACACCTGTCCACAGCCTCAAACAGTCAGACTCCAAACTCAACCATGGCCAAGACCAAAGAGCTGTTGAAGGACACCAGGAAGAAAATTGTAGACCTGCACCAGGCTGGGAAGAGTGAATCTACAATAGGCAAGCAGGTTGGTGTGAATAAATCAGCTGTGGGAGCAATTGTAAGAAAACGGAAGACATACAAGACCATTGATAATCTCCCTCGATCTGGAGCTCCATGCAAGATCTCATCCCGTGGGGTCAAAATGATCATGAGAACGGTGAGCAAAAATCCAGAACTACACGGAGAGACCTGATGAATGACCTTTTGGAAGGTCATTGATGATGGTCTTTTTGGAAGGGTAGCAGCCAAGAAACCACTTTTCAGAAGTGGAACAGGATTCATTCAAAGATTGGAATGAAGATCAGTGGAAACAAGGATTATGGGGTGAAATTTTTGGATCCAGCCGTCGACAATGCTATCTATGGTCATTATGTCACTGCTAAAACGACAAATCTAATGGTGGCCTAAGACGCATGACAGAACCAGGTCCACCAGTAACTTAACACTATCTCTCCTCTCATTGTCTTTAAGCCAGCACAGCTTGAAATCTGGGCAAAATGGCATCTTTTTTGTCCAACATGGAGGTAAAAAAGATTTTGATGACCTATCAAAACACACAAAACAACTTGTGTGACAAAAATACTTAGGAAGTTCTTAATAAAAGGTATCGTAGTCTTACATCATGCACTTACCTGTATGAGAATCTCCAGTGTTGGTGGAAGAGTATAATCTTCTCTTTATATTCCAGCGGAACAGTGACTGGCTTTAAAATTGTCCAGTGCTCACTCAAAAACTGATATTGTCTTACTGTGATGCATTTTAGTCCTGGTCAAGAGCAAATGGTGTTCAGCTCCATTTCTGGGATGTCCATGAAGCAGTTCCATCTTGTTGCTGTGGGCACAATGAGGCTGAAACAGTTGAGCAGTTGGTTGTTGACCAAAAAGCTGAACTTCCCAATGATGCTTCTGTAGATTCTGCCAATTCTCCACATCATATCATTACTTGATATCAACCGTACGTGATGTACAGTAAGTGAGGAGAGAGAATGTACTGAACATCTGAATCAGAGGAGAAAGTTTGGCCTATATCTTTAAGTGTCACCTCTTCATCTTCAGGCTCCTGCTCAGAACCTGAATCTCTGTTGAGTCGAGTCATATATTCTGAAAGCTTTGATACCATTTGAGCTGTTGCCCATGGCTGTTGCAGTGACTTTATGTAACAATTTGTATTGAACACACCTTCTCAGTAGCAGTCAGTGACATCGTAGATATGCTGGATTCTCTTAAATCTTTTACAAGCAATGTCAGCTCTTTCACGGCAAAAACTCTTGGGGTTTATCCACTGAGCTGTCATCCCAAGAAAACTTTTACTGTGACATGTCCAAGTCTCCACAAGTGACAGGAGCAAGGTCATAACAAAACCACAGCAGTAATAAACAGATGTACTGTACTGTGTTCTCTGGTGCAGAAAAGTCTCTTAACGAACACAAAGTTTTATTTAAGCAAATGGGGAACAGAGAATAAGGGAGAATAAATGTGTCTTTGGAACAAGCCACCAGAGTTAAATTCACTCGTTTTTATGACAGCCTGTCACCGTTTTAGGTTTCTCAGTCCCTTGCTCTCCGTTCTCTGCTCTCTCTTGAAAATACCTGCTCACATTGTAAATACAACATGGAGGTTTTGTTGCACTGTCACATGAAAGGCAGTCCCTCCAAAAAAACTGTGTGTTAGACAAGAGGACAGAGAGACACCTTCACATCTGAGGAACATTTCATAGTTCTTAGAACTGTGCCCCCGTTCTTGCGTGGTTCGGAGGAATTGTTAGTTCTTAGAATGCTCCTACTGTACATCAAGGTAGGGACTTTTCTCAGTGCACAGGAACCCTGAGTGACGTAAGTATGCCGGTCCAGACGTCGTGACCACAAGGGAAGAGTGATTGGTCCAGACGCGAGGCACCATGTTAAAGGCAACCGAGATTTTAAATATACTTGTACACTGGTTGTCATATAAATAATAGATATTTATGCAAAAATGGACGAAGAGTGAAGTTCTGTCTTTACTGAGCATACATGCAATGGAGGAGGAGCAAAGCGTTTTAGGTGAAATTCATGCGGCTTTAGTTTTCCTACTGGAGGTGCGAATGCAAACTCTGGAACAAATGTAGTTCTTGGTTAAATTAGTTTGATGTGAACGTGGGCAGAGACGGAGAGAGAGAAATATAGGCTGAGCCAATTGATTTGGGGGGCTGTGGTGGTACATGTGTAAAGGTATTGAATTATTGGCCAGAATTTCTTGGTTTCAAACCCCAGCACTGCCCAGCTACGATTGAGCAAAGCCCTTAACCCACAAGTCCTTGGATTGTTCCTTATACAATTTTAAATTACTCTAGATAAGGGTGCCTGGTGAATACTTTGTGCTCAGTTTCAGTCAATGGATGTCCATGGATTTTCTCTGGCCAGTTGTCAATCACGGAGCCCCATGTTGATCCATTCTTGCTTCTAGTGGGAAAATTCAATTGATTGTATGTTAATCAACATAGAGGCAGCCTACTATAAAAGTATCCTTTCTTGTGGTATAATCAGGACTAACTCTCCGGGTGGCTGTAGTACATTCAGGCCTTGCATCATGCTTGTTACCGTACTATGTTCTCTCAGCATACGTAAAGCTGCCTTTGCCTTTGGAATCACAGTGTGTTACTGCTGGGTTGCATCATTGTTGAATTACTATGGTGGCTTATCTTTCTGAAGATTTCAACATAAGTCTATGGCTCTGCAAATGAGAAAACCCTTAAAATGTTGAGCTGTTTTACCATGAAGATCTGCTGAAGATACTTTGAGAATTTGGGTTGTTTCTACCCAAGGGTGAAAGAAGTGGCAGAGTCAAGAGAAGTGATTGATTTATGACGCTGGACAGTGATACATTCCAATGACGTCAGCATTGACTTTAAACACCTAGCATGTGGTTTCCCACTCCATCCAATGGTGTAAAGCAAACATCAAATTACATGCATACACAGTGATGCTGTAGCTCTTTGATATACCTGTTTGTCTTTGAAAATATCGCCAATTCCATGTTCAAGATCTGAAAATTAAGAACACATACTACATGTAAAACCTAATTTAAATACTGTTTTCTTTGAGCGTGTTGTCATTTACGTATTTATTCCTTTTAGGGTGAGAAACACCCACAAGAAATCCACTAAGGACACAAGACCTAAAGACATTGAGCAGGTCTTTCATTGTGGCCATTTTTCCATCTTTATCTGCTTTCTCCTGGATGATGGATGGCAGCAGTAGATATCTTTATCAATCCATTCAGCATGCCACAGTCCCAGAGGTGACTCCTGAGGGACAGAAGTCAAAGGTCGCCTGTTCTCATTTCAGTATTAAGGCGGGTCTGGGTCCTCATAGGCACTGCCCTTTGTGTCCCCTGGGAAAATGAATGATATTCTACAAAATGTAGAGTTAAAATGGTATCTGCAAACAGTGTCTACCATGAACTGGATGCCGTAAATGGCATCCACAAACAATGAGGGAATGATGATGAACAAACGAAGGCTTAGATGGTTTCCCATACCCCTGCCAGCCCTGAGATGGTCTAGTGTCTCATCTACGGCACACTTATGAATGCGTCCCATGTTCTCTGGAGATAAGCTGGTAAAAAGCAGAGCTGAATGTGGAGAAAATATTGGGTCATGTATTACTATTACCCATGTCAACTCTTTTTAATACCTGTGGCATATCAATCACCTTTTTTGTCTGTTATGTATGGGAACATCATGTTTATCAAAAATCAGACCGATATCAAGCATCAAATGAAACCTTGTCATGAGTAAAAGTTGTTTGGAAGCTTTACACTTTGAGACTTGTGCTTTTAATTGAAGATTCATGATTCGTGTCAGAATTCAATTTGCTCTGCCCAGGGAATGTAGAGGGTGAAGGAAAATTAATGGCCAGAGGCCTTTTTATAGACTCTTGCTTACTGGAGCTTTGGTATAAGCTCATATAAACTAGAGTTGATTATCTGCGACAGAGAGGGAAACAGGGAAAAAAGGGAGAAGTTGACACAGTTTAATGGTTTTATGTGGAATGGGTTGTCGGGTCCTCGCAGTAATTCGCGGCGTGTAACTCTGGCCATTCATCTCTCCAGTGCCAACATCTCTGCGAGGGATGTGATCACATTAAAACCCACAGTCACCTCTGTAACTCAGCAATTTCTCCCTTCCCCTAACCTCATCAGCTGCCCTCACACTGCAGATCTCCCTGCCTTCTGCTTCCAAAGATAGGTGAGATAAATTACTGTGAAAAAATTAGAGTTATTACTTTCTCTGTCAAGTTTTATCATAGTCCTGTGTATAATGGCTCCCACATTGTACATTCAATTAATCATCCTCCTTCCAGGCTTGAAAAAGTATGTAAACCTGAGCTAGCACCATGTCCAAAGCACACTGTATTGCTGGTTGTAAATATTTTGTATATTGGAAATATTTTCCTGCCTCGTTCTGGATGTATTCCCACTTTGTTCCATGTGAAATTCCTCCAGGTTTCTTGAATCATTTAATGATATTTAGTGGAAAATATGTAAATCCCTCACAATCTTTCTTTGAGGAACATTGTTTTTAAATATTGGATACTCTTCTCACGTAGTTGTTGACAAACTGAAGATCCTCTGCCCAGCTTTGCTCTCCAAAGACTCAACCTTTCCTGGATGCTGCTTTTGTACCAATCATGATTACAATCACCTGTTTCAAATCACATCATTATTTTTTTTACCTCTTTACCAGCCCTAAATTGCCTCGTCTCAACTTTGTTTGGAATGTTTTACAGGCTTGAAATGCAGGCACGGATGTATATTAACAAATGAAATTAAGTTGGCCAGAAATAACATGAAATATATTGGGTTCATACTGTCTGCATTTTTTATTAGCATTTTCCAAACTTTTTTCTGTTTGGAGATTGTAATAAATTAAATAAAACTCTAATCTAGTTGGTGATATATGCACTCCCACAACCCTATTTAGTAGAAATATGTCGATCCAGTGGTAAAGAGGATGGTTTTCTCACCAGCCACCACTGCTACTCATCAGCCTCAGCTACTTGGCACACCAAGCCATGATCGGGCCATCCCTAGGGGTGACCAAGGGCATGCCTGATTGCAAAATTGCTAAGTTGACCTTTTAGTAGGCTAATTAAGGATGGTGTGACGTGCTCGGACAGATGGCCTTGCTGCAGGGCTTAAGAGCCCCTACAACTCAAAGCGTGGTTGTCACGCAGCCACTTCATGGACGTGGCAGACTGGAGCGGAGTGGAGATAACATGTTCAGCACTCAGCTGGAAGAAATTCTCCGTCTCACCAATGTTCCCGACATGGCCTGAAGATCTTTTCCTCCCCTCCTATCTGTGACAAGAGGGTCGTCAGGGGCTCAAACATGTGTTAGCTTGTCCTCTGTCGTTTTTTTCCCGTCGTCACTCTGTCTGAGGTGTGAATTGGACGGATAAACCATATCACCCCTGCACATTGCAAACGCTTCATGGTTTTTTACTGTGAGAAACTGGAACCGTCCCACCTGAGGCTCGACCTTGTAATTTGCCCCATACAATAGTGTGAAAAAGTCTTAGGCCACTCTTAGATTAGATATACCATCGTTTAGCAATAGTATAATGACCATATATAGTGGTGTGAAAAAGTGTTTGCCCACTTCCTGTTCTGTTGCATGTTTGTCACAAGTGTTTCGGAACATCAAACCAATTTAAATATTAGTCAAAGATAACACAAGTAAACACAAAATGCAATTTTTAAATGAAGGTGTTTATTATTAAGGGAGAAAAATCCAAACCTACATGGCCCTGTGTGAAGAAGTGATTGCCCCCTAAACCTAATAACTGGTTGCAACCAAGCACTTGTGATAACTTGCAATGAGTCTTTTACAGCGTTGTGGAGGAATTCTGGCCGGTCATCTTTGCAGAATTGTTGTAATTCAACCACACTGGAGGGTTTTCCAGCATGAACGGCCTTTTTAAGGTCATGCCACAGCATCTCAATAGGATTCAGGTCAGGACTTTGACTAGGCCACTCAAGTCTTCATTTTGTTTTTCTTCAGCCATTCAGAGCTGGACTTGCTGTTTCGGATCATTGTCCTGCTGCAGAACCCAAGTTCGTTTCAGCTTGAGGTCACGAACAGATGGCCGGACATTCTCCTTCAGGATTTTTTGGTAGACAGCAGAATTCATAGTTCCATTTATCACAGCAAGTCTTCCAGGTCCTGAAGCAACAAAACAGCCCCAGACCATCACACTACCACCACCATATTTTACTGTTGCTATAATGTTCTTTTGCTGAAGCTGGTTACTTTTACGCCAGAATGTAATGGGACACCACAAACTTCCAAAGAGTTCAGCTTTGTCTCATCAGTCCACAGAATTCTTTTCCCAAAGTTTGGGGGATCCATCAGGATGTGTTCTGGAAAAATTGAGCTTAAATGTTCTTTTTGCTCAACAGTGGTTTTCATCTTGGAACTCTACCATGCAGAGGCCTGCAGTTCTTTGGATGTTGTTGTGGGGTCTTTAGTGACCTCTTGGATGAGTCATCGCTGTGCTCTTGGGGTAATTTTGGTCGGCCGGCCACTCCTGGGAAGGTTCACCACTGTTCCATGTCTTCACCATTTGTGGATAACGGCTCTCACTGTGGTTCGCTGAGTCCCAAAGCTTTAGAAATGGCTTTATAACCCTTTCCAGACTGATAGAACTCGATTTCTTTCTTTCTCAATTGTTCCTGAATGTCTTTGGTTCTCGGCATGATGTGTAGGATCTTTTGGTGTACTTCACTTTGTCAGGCAGGTCCTATTTAAGTGATGTCCTGATTGAGAACAGGTGTGGAAATAATCCGGTCTGGGTGTGGCTAGAGACAGTGACCTCAGGTGTGATAATCCACAGTTATGTTTTAACAGGGTCGCACAATAGGTTCTCCCTTAATAATAAACACCTTCATTTAAAAACTGCATGTTGTGTTTACTTGTGTTGCCTTTGACTAATATTTAAATTGGTTTGATGTTCCGAAACACTTAAGTGTGACTTTATTAGACTACAACCAGAAAATACAGAAATTGTGTATGCAGTATTTAACAAATGCAAAATTTAGTGTTCATTTAAACTCCCCTTACACTTGACCTGGGAGCTTCATTGGGATGCCAAGTTGACCTTTCTGCAGTCTGAAGAAACTTGATCAGGAATGGTCTTTTTGTAAGGGTAGCAGCCAAGAAACCACTTTATTGGAAGGGGAAGGGTGATGAATTGGAAAGGATTAAAGATATTGCTAAAGCTCACAAAGACTGGAATGAAGATCCAATGGAAAATAGTGGCAATGGTGGAACTTGAAGGGAAATTAGGAACTTATTTTTTTCAGACGAAAAGCAAAGCTTGAGCAATAGCAGATTTTGGCAGATTCAATGGGATGCCCAAGTTGTCCTTTCTACAGTCTAAGAAACTTTGATCAGGGACTATGGTTCTTTTTGTAAGGGTAGCAGCCCCAGAAACCACTTTATTGGAAGGGGAACAGGGTGAAAGGATAAGAATGCTAAAAGCTCACAAAGACTGGAATGAAGATCAATGGAAAATAGTGCAATGGAACTTTGAAATTCGAACTTATTTTTTTCAGACGGAAAAGCAATAGCTTGAGCAATAGCAGAATTTGGCAGCTTCAATGGGATGCCAAGTTGTCCTTTCTACAGTCTCAAGAAGCTTGAACAGGAATGTTCTTTTTTGAAGGGTAGCAGTCAAGAAACCACTTTCTCAGAAGTAGAACAGGGCTCATTCAAAGATTGGAATGAAGATCAGTTTGAAATTTTTGGATCCAGCCATCGACAACGTTATCTATGGTCATTATGTCACTGCTAAAACAACAAATCTAATGGTGACCTGCGACTTTTGCACAGTACTGTATGTATAAATGTAAATAACCAAATGCAAATCCCAGTCCATGTAACTGAGACAAGTCTCAGACTCTTCCATTAACTTTGCCTAATCTTGTAAATGTACAAATGTTCCAATCAAGGCCATGGGAGCGTGAAAACACGCTGCAGGCAAGTGCTTGTGATTTGTCATGGCAATGCGTGTGCGCTAGGCGCTATATTCATCTGAATGGCTGCGCGATGTCAGGCAGGTGGATTATTCTCAGCCTGACAGCTTTGTTTGCTTTGACTGAAATGAGTGTGAGGTTGTGTCTGCGTGCTCGTGTGAATAACGTGCCTGGTTGATGGGCCTAATCTGAAGCTGTTTACCAGGCGCCCATAAAGCCACGCTCTCTGAACATGCTAACACAAAACGACTGGTGTGAATGCACTGATTCTGCTAACCCATTATGTTTAGTGTCCATTCATTTTGTTTTCTTTAGAAATGGCAGCGTTCGGCTGTATTTGAGAACAGATCAGCTTTATGTGGTAGTGGCAAGGTGTAGTAAAGCAGTGTGTCACAGGCAGGGTGGACTGTGCCTTTAAGGTGGGGACGTTTTCGTGGGGGGGCACAGCAAGGCAAGTGAATGCTGTTACAAGCCATGCAAGTACACCCCAGAGCCCCTGCATGCTTACACATCTGTACTATATTGTTTTAAACCAGTGTTGGACCTCTTTAAGCTGATTGTCAAGCTTGTAGGATATGCAGCATGTTGGATTCCCATAATACTTAACACAGAAAACATGAAAACTGAGAGTAAACAGCATCAAAACAGCTGGAGCATATGTTCCGTTAAATACTGGCAGAAGGGATGGTTATAAATAAATAATCGCTGTGCTGAAGCTAAAACATAAATTTTTAAGAATGTGATTCAGTAATGTAATCTGACTGATGTTAAATCACTTTGTAATTAGTAGGAGCAGATCCATTATATCCAGTGATTGGCAAAACTGCTGAGGAATAAGTCATTAATAATTGACGTTGCTTTAAATGGATGAATCTCTGACAGCGCAGGTCTCATTAAGCAAATATTTATGATGTCAGTTCCTCTTATCGTGTCTTCATAGTGAGGAGCTATACAGTACACGGAAACATCAAAGTCATCCCTTCATCCCAGAATTATTTGTTTGCTCAATATGAATATAAGCTCTTTAGTTCCTGAAACCATGATATTCCTTCACCATGCTTCACAGTTGGGATCTGACCAAATTTTGGTTCAGTATTCAATTTGTATAGCACTGCCACTAGAGGGTGTCAGACATGGATAGAGGGGGATGGAGGGGCTCCACCAGAGTCAGCATGTAAATATAAAAAAATAACTATAATAATAGCTCCTGCACCTACCTGACAAGGCAGATAAGGCTGAACAATGCCATTGCTCAGCACCGTAGCTCTGACTGGTTTTATGGACTGTGTGTTATTTAGGTTTTGAAAGAAAACTGAAAAAGGAATAATCTAAAAGGGAAAGAGGGAGATAAAATAGTGAAAAATGAAGAAGTAAAAACTGAAAAAAATGAAATATATCTGTACAGACAGAAGGAGAAACTAAAAAAGGGTAAGACAGATCCAAAAAGAAAGTGGATGAGGGATGAGAAATCTGTTAAGGAAAACAGCAAAGCATTTTGAAAGAAGTAAAGAGGAAAAAGTATTTGGTTTGAAAGCACGTGAGTCTGTCCCCATAGTGTACCGCTGATTTCCCAGGAGTATCCCAGAACATCCAGGTGGTCTTTATTAACTTGACCCATGTGGAAACGTTTCTGAAGTAGTTTTCTCCATGGTGTTGTTCGTTTTTATGATGTTTTTCTTTTTTGATGTAGTTTTTTAAATTTAGTACACACAGAGACTGAGAGTTCTAGCGAATTCTGCAGAATTTAGAACTTTGTGGCAGACAGTTTAGTACCTTAACCGCTGCACAACTACTGAACACAATTTGGCCCACAATTTTCCAGGACATTTTATAGGACAGGGCACCTCTACCACCCACACCCCACATGCCATCTCATTATCACACTCAAACTTTTGTAGCCTTCATGTGCTTTACCACGACTACTGAGCAAGCGACAAACATTTAATGCCGTACCGGACGCTGAAGAGTCTGTGCTCCTGTGAGCTGAGTGTGTTTGACAGAAGAGAGACAGTTACTAAGTGGTGTGTATGCGGCTATCTTTCAGTGTCCTTGGGAAGGTGAGAAGAGCCGATAGGACCATGATGAACGATCAGGAGAGTGGCGTGAAAACACTTATTACTGGACGTGACAGGCAGACACACACATAATTATCCAGCCTCACTGTTACTGTCTATCTGTAAAAGATACGAGACCAAGATGGGTATTTTTAACTATGGATATAGTTAGGTACACCTTGCAAGTCCTGGATTGGATCTTCATGGTATAGGTTCAACAAGGTGATGGAAACATTCCTCAGAGATTTTGGTCCACGTTGACATGATAGCATCACTTGATGGTTGGATTGAGATCTGGTGACTGTGGAGGCATTTGAGTACAGTGAAGTCATTGTCATGTTCAAGAAACCAAGAGCTTTGTGACATGGTGGGTTATAATGCTGGAAGTAGCCATCTGAAGGTGGTACACTGGGGTCATAAAGGGATCCACACGGTCAGCAACAATACTCAGGTAGGCTGAGGATTTTACATGATGCTCAATTGGTATTAAGGGGCCCAAAGTGGAAAAAGTTGGTTCGAAAAAGTCGCTTCGAATATGGGCATCAGCTAAAGAGTCTGATGAATAGCCACGTTAAGGCTTTATGGGGAGGAGCTCTGCATGCTAGTTTCATGAGTTTGGATCTGGGGCAGTGAACCTGCAGACAAATCGTCTGACGATGCTTTCATCACTGTTTAGGATGCATTACAAAGATGCAAATGGAAAGCAATTAGGTATTCATTTGCAACACCCAAATGCTCTCTCTCTCTCTCTCTCTCTCTCTCTCTCTCTCTCTCTCAGCCTCTCTCGCTCGCGTGCACAGGCTCAGTCTTTCATCTCGGTGCAGGGAAACCATATACAGCGGGGAATGTTTGATCCTGCCGAGGTAAGCAGCTGTCAGGATCTCTTTGTTTGAGAGCGCTCAGCTTTACAATGCACAGTCATGCAGATAATCATATCAGGCTGCCTCGCGGGCCCCTGCGCGAAACAGCGCAGGTGTGTTTTTGTGGGTGTAGATGAACACAAAGAGAGCGTGAGCGTTGACGTCGGCAAATATTGATTACAGCCGTTGTAAGCCAAAACAGGCCTGGTCATTTCCCTCACCTTCCAAACAAATAAGCGAATAAATATGTATCATCCCGACTCATCCCTGAGTCTGAGTGAATTATTGACAAAAGCTTTTATGGTGTCTGATGAAAGATATGAGCAAATAAAACGCAACATTAGAAACAGATTCTCACCTTCATCCAAAGGAGAAAAGCGAGGCGAGGAACGTATTTATCACCAATTCGCCAATCCTAAGCGATAATAGACTGAGAGGGAAATGAGACATTCATTCAGTCCAAATCTTTAAGCCGTACTTTCTCTGCCATTAAAGTAAGGCGAAATTAATCTAAAACAAATAACTGCCGGGGCATTTTAGCGCCAGCCTCGTTACCAAAAACCACCCAGGGCTAGTGAAAGCAGTCCTGATCCATAATTCATTAAGGCCGACCCCGTATTTTATTAAAGGAGTCCAGGAACAATCCAGGCTGAGGTCAAATTAGAAGAATGGTTATTAGAAGACTAAAGAAGAAAGACGTCAATCTCAACTCCCATGTGGAGCAACTTTTCCTTTTTTTAACCTTTTCATTGAGGATCTTTTTGTTGTGGCTGCTGCTACGCTCATTGTACAAATATAACTTACCAAGGAGTTTGTGTGACTGTAATGATGACATATGTAAGTGATGAAAGAAGCTGTATGATGTACAGTGGTGCTTGAAAGTTTGTGAATCCTTTTGAATTTTCTATATTTCTGAATAAATATGACCTAAAACTAGTCCTACAAGTACATAAAGAGAACCCAGTTAAACAAATGAGACTAAAATACTCCTCCAAAAATCCTCACCAGCTATTACACGTCTTGCTCTTTGTTGGTCAACCACTCCTGGGGAGGGTAACAATGGTCTTGAATTTCCTCCATTTGTACACAATCTGTCTGACTGTGGATTGGTGGAGTCCAAACTCTTTAGAGATGGTTTTGTAACCTTTTCCAGCCTGATGGGCATCAACAACAGCTCTTTCTCTGAGCTCCTCAGGAATCTCCCTTTGTTCGTGCCATGATACACTTCCACAAACATGTGGTGTGAAGAGCAGACTTCTAGACTGATAGATCCCTGTTCTTTAAATAAAAACAGGGTGCCCCCTCAACCTGATTGTCATCCCATTGATTGAAAACACCTGACTCTAATTTCACCTTCAAATTAACTGCTAATCCTAGAGGTACACATACTTTTGCCACTCACTAATATGTAATATTGGATCATTTTCCTCAATAAATAAATGACCAAGTGTAATATTTTTGTCTCATTTGTTTAACTGGGTTCTCTTTATCGACTTTTAGGACTTGTGTGAAAATCTGATGTTTTAGGTCATATTTATGCAGAAATATGGTAAGTTGAAGAAGGCTCTAGTACCCTGTTCGGCTGCCTCTAGCCTGGATACAATATGAAATATGGTTGGGCATTGGAGGCCTACAGGTCCCGTATGGTATCCTGTGGCACATTTGCCTACAGATGTTGCAGCTGTGCCTGTAGATCCTACACACTTGTGGTTTGCCAAAACTGGTGTCTTGTGCCATTACATTTTTTAAATACCTTATGAATAAGCCAAATTGTACTGTGAAAATCAAGGATGTAACACTGATTGGAACAGAGCAGGATGATTAACACACACCAAAATCAGCCTTTGTTGTTTGTGCTGTGATTGGAATCAATATAAAGTTCAGTTCACTTTGTGACTTTACTTTTTAAAATAATTGGCCACAAAACCTGTCATTTTTGGGATTTATGAAACAAAAATGCCTAAAATGGGTTTTATTTTAGCACTGGAGCTGTGATCACACCTACAGTATATTTATTATATTGTGTATATATGATATATCGTCATGTTCCCACATCATCATTGAATAATTACTGAATCATTTACATAGATTTGTGGCAGCTTCCTGTCATTTTTAGATGAGTTTAGGGATTTCTTTTCTTGGGAGAGATGTCATGAGGTATTATTAAAGGAAGGTTCTGTGAATAATTAAACAGCACTGTGACTGGATCACATTCTTCTGAACTTCATGATCTCTTATGACTTATTAAAATTTCCTCTAACACTTCAGAAGTTCTCTCCTTTACTACAGCTTGGCTAATAAGAGAAAGAATGACAGAAATACTTTTACCTTTTTTTTTTATTGGCACAACGGTTCCACCTTTTCATTACGCCTTTCCCTTAAAATTGTGTTGCTATGCAACCCTGATGGAACTGCACAAGGGCCATTAATTTTGATGAGCACCTCCATTTGCAGAAATGCAGCTCAAACCTTCAGGGAACCTCCACCATTCTTCACTGTTGAATGTAGACGCTGATCCATGTAGTGCTCTCCAGCCCCTCGGCGGACAAACTGCCATCTTTAAGAGCCAAAAATCTCCTATTTTACCTCATCAGTCAAGAGCACCTGCTTCCATTGTACTGTACCCCAGTCCTTGAGTCCTTGTGTTTTTGTGCATAGGTCCCAGGTTCTCCGAAGTTTATTCTCGGAGACTCTTCAGTGCACTTCAGACAACCCTTATGAATCATCAGTATCCATTTACATATTTGCATACAATGATAAATTGAGGTCCAAAAATGAATCTCTACAAATCTCAACAACCATACTTCAAGCAACCTACAGAACCCTATGCGAGTTGGAAATGGGTGAAATGATAATTAGTTTTCTGCAGTGTTCTAAAAGGCAAATGACTCATGCTCCTGCTGTCTTCATTGTAGAGGAAATTGACAGAAGAGAGTCTATTAGCCTCTCCCAGACATTTTATAAAGCAGGCAAGCAGCAATCAAATAACATCTCCCATGACACTCTTCTGAGACCTTGGATACAAGGCCATGGAGATATTATGAAATCGCACTTACAATCACATCAGTATGACTTAATATTTGCACGATTATATGTATGTAAGGACAAGTACTCCTGATTTACGATGGGGATACATTCAGAAAAATCCATCCTAAGTTGAATTTATTGTAAACCAAGGAGTTTAATATGTACTGTACATATCATAACATTAAACATGCTTAAAGCAGGTCATACTGTTATTATTGTTCGTAGTATCTTAGTGCGTAGTGTGTCTTAAACATGCGTAAAACACTACAATTGGGCAAAGTTATTAACATGTAGCTTATTTTATAATAAAGTATTGAATCTCGTGTCATTTATTGAATAATGTAAATTTTTGAAAAAACAAAAAGGTTTATTGCACGACCACGGCGTTTCCTCACTACATTTCCCAGTGTTCATCACTCCCGCCATGTGACTCCCTGTAACCCACAATTGCGTGTTGTAAAAATGTAATACTGAGTTGTTGGTTTGGATTTGAGTTGCTAGTTTTTCTAGCTCTTGGGAGCCTAGCAGTTAAGGTCCTGGACTTTAAGCCAGAAGATCCAGGGTTCAAATCCCACATCTGCCAAGCTGTGACTGTTGGGTCCTTGAGCAAGGAAAATTTGAAACCCATAATACCTGTATTGTACAATTGTACCAGTTGTGAGTCACTCTAGATAAGGACATCTAGTAATTGATGTAAGTTCCCATCGTAAAGTCAAAATATTGTAAAATGGGGAGTACCTGTATATGAATTTCATGGGATAAAATCCCTTAATGTTGGGCAACCAAAATGTTGGGCTCTCGAGCACGGCTCTTAAGCCTCTATGGATGAAAAAAATGTTCATTGTACCCTCACTATATCTATGACAATGGCAACTTACCCAACTCCGCCACATGGCCTTCGAATGTGATCGTTGTTATGCTTGTCCTGTACCAACAATAATCCACAGGCACATCACATTTGGATCCATGCATTATAATCACTTGCAAACTGAGCCAAAATTGGATGCAGAACCAGCGGGAAAAGATCTGAAAACCAGACGTACAGATGGTCAAAGACAGAATCAGACAGTGAAAGAATAACCAGGGGCATTTGATGATGCTGAGTGGCGGATGCAATAAAAATGCTTCACGGCCTGTTGGCACGATGAGACAACCACCAGATGTCCAAACAGAACCCAGTGGCCTGTGTGGCGTAGTTAAAGCAAATCTGCTGATTAGAGAAACACTGGATGCGCTAATACTTGGAGAACGGCACTATATCATCTGCGGTACATTTTCTTTTAAAGCCTGTGAAAATACAGAAATATGGACTGGCGTCTGTGGACAAGACATCTGGGTTGGCTTTAAAAATGACTCCCTCGTGATGCTGTCATCGCAGGTAAGCAGATGGACTTGTTCCACGTTGGGCTACGTGTCGAAGATGTTCCCCAGGGATACAACGTGTCTGAGCCGCTCAGATATTGCGTTTGTGTGGGTGAGTTGCAGAATGAGCTGTTTTTAACCATTTCGTAAATCAATAGCTCTTCATTCAGCAAGGTTTCTCAAGAGAATAAGACCTCCTGAATGTGGGATCAAAAGTGTTTGAGCTTTGACAGTTTAACCTTTAACTAAACCTCAGAAATTACCTTTACCACCTTTGCTTTTCACCGACTAAACGATTCAGCATGGGTGACAGCACACTTCGGCACATTCCAGCATAAAATCTCGTGCCTCGATTGCGAGGTAGGGAGAGGAGCACACAGTGTCCTGGCTTCACACTGCTCCATTCGGATGCTTCCTTTGTGCTTTTCTCTGAAGTGCTGCATTAAAATGCATTATGTTATTTACAATGTTCCATGCAATGGTCTACAGAAGGCTTTCAGGTGTGGAAAAAATGGTACTTCCTGTATTCACTGGACTGCTTTACTCCACTCTTGCTCTATTCCTTTATATATTCCATTGTACTGAGGATGATTGTACCACATCCTGTGTAGAGAAGCAAGTCTGAAAGATCTTACCTCCCAGAAGTGGATGGTATAATTTTCGGTGTAATTCCAGAGGATCTTTTACCACCACTTTCTGATTTTTTGTCACCATTCACTGTGTGTTTCTTGATTCATATTGGTCAGGTGGTGCTGAATAATGTTATTTAACAACCAAAAAAAAAAAAAAAAGCTCAGCGCTTCTTGGCACTAAGCCTGGGATAATAGTCATGACGTTGGTAATGATGTTTAAATCCCACTGATCCACAAACCAGCCTCAGATACAGCCAATTTTGTCTGTATTTCTTATTCAGCCAAAACTGTTTTGCCCGCTGGCCTTTGACAATTGGCTGTTCAAGCTGAAATCTGTCAGATGCAGAAATGGATTTCAATTCTTTAGAGACACGACTGCCCATTTTATTTTTGCTACTAACCCACATTAACTTTCCTTACCATCTGTTATGCCTAGACAGTGCAAAAAAAGTCTAGAGGGAAATAAAATCGATATTAATCTTCATTCATTTTCTGCTGTCAATCATCCAGTCTGTATGTAGTTTTGGAAGTTTTATTGCTTTTTGAGGTGTCATGATTTAACTGTGTCGATGAACAAAGGAAGGAAGGAAGGAAGGAAGGAAGGAACATCCAACCAACAAAGATCACTCCAAGAACAAGGCGTGTAATAGTTGGTGAGGTCACAAAGGACCCCAGGGTAACTTCTAAGCAACTGAAGGCCTCTCTCACATTGGCTAATGTTAATGTTCATGAGCCCACCATCAGAAGAACACTGAA